>JARHVA010006244.1:850000-962901 GCA_037957365.1 Torreya grandis
GAGGTCTAGTTTGGCAAATGGATAAACCCCCTCATAAGAAAAAAAATTTTCTCTCTCCTTACTTGCCCACTTTGTGTACTTAATCTTAGATGTATTTTTAGTTGATCGCAACTTCCTCATTTTATCTTAAAAAATCACATCTTTTATGACATTTTCACTGTTTACTCAAGATGCATACTCGCTTATGCTTGATGTCTTTTGAGTGTGTATTAAATATATAACAGTTAGGGGGTTACCATAGATAGTTCACGAGGGATTTACTATGATTTTAAAGTTATTTCTTATTTATTATTTTCACTTCTATTTATGAAATAAAAAATAACTTCAATAACCACTACTACAACTTAATTTCTACACAATGGATATAAGTTCAATTAATCCTCTAATGCCATTTAAATACCATGAATGGAAAACCAAATGAAAATTATATTAAGGAGAAAGGGATTACATCATATTAAAATAGGAAATGAGTCTTAACCTCATATATAATTAAAAAAATTAAGTGGTACAACCATTGTCATGAATCCTATGGGTTAGTATGTTTGTCATTTTCTCCTAATCTTCTCTTTCATAATGATAAATCATGGGAAATTATTTGAAACATGTCAAGAAAATAATTGTTACATATTTTTTACCTAAAAATCATATTTTTAGTCTTAATAAATTTTGAAACACCTTGGAAAATATATTTGGGAAGTTAGATGTAATGAGATATCATGAACTAGAGAATGAACTCATTAATTTGAGTCCTAGCAGTTTTGACTCTTTAATATTTCTTCACTAAGTTTAAGTCCTTAATATTTAAGTTGAAATAATGCAAGGTAGATAATAAATATGGACAAATTATTATTTCTATACTCAAAAATGGGTCTATATTACTTTGTCTCTACCTTCTGTTCCACTAAAAGTGCTCTAGGAACTAAATGGAATATGATTTCTTTATATGACTTTGTTATCAACTTGAATTAAGAGAAAGACAAGTTAAAAAAATGGGCACATTGAATTCCTCAAAACCTTAATATCTAATTCTTAATAATTTAAAACATAAGGATTCAAATAAAGAGAAGAAAAAGAAAAAAGATCAAGAGAAAAAGAAACAATCAACCTCTACCAAAACAACCACTGAAACCTCATCTTCCAATGACAAACCTAAGAAATAAAATGTTAAGTGTGTATATTGAAATAAAAATGGGCATGATGAACACAAGTGCATGAATAAATTTATTAATCTCCTAAATAATCTTATATAAAATAAAAACATAGGTGTCCCTAAGTCTACCAAGCATAATTCATCAACTCAAGATTCTTTTAAGGAAAAAGGAAAAGGTAAAGAGAAAGAAAAGGGTAAGACTCTTTTAGTAGTTTTATATCTTACTTTTTCATGGGTTATTGACTTGAGAATTTCCACCACATGGGATATTCACAAGTTGAATTTTCTTCCTTAGAGCCTTGTAGCATGTCTCTGTCACTTTGGGTGATGACACTTCAATAGAAGTTACATGAAGAGGGTATGTTGAAATAGATGGAGGAATGTCCAAAAATGTTGTAAGTTTTCCATCACTTTCAACTAATATCATATCACTGTACCAAGTCACTCACAATAGTAAGGGAAAGAGGGTAGAATTTTCACCATATTCAATAATAATCAAAGAGTTTCATAAAGATTATATAGTGGTAGTGGGTAGAGTAGATTACCAATATAGGTTATATACATTCTCACATTTTTCACTTGATTCTTATCCAACTACATTATTGACTCATTCATATGGATTTATATAACTATGGTATGAGTGGTTTGTCCACCTAAACTACTAATACCTAAAACAACTCAATAAAAATGACATTGTCACAAGCTTACCTAAAGTCCATTTCTCTAAGGGTAATATGAGGGTTTCACCCTTGGGAAGCATCCCAAAGATAAATTTGATAAAGGAAATTTTTGCAGGGATTTACAGGCATTGAATTTAGTACACAATGATCTATCTAGGCCTTTTCCTAGTTTATCTTTCACAAGGTATAAGTATGATCTAACCTTTTTTGATGATTTCTCAAGGTACACATGGGTCCACTTCCTTAGACTAAAATATGAAGTTTTTGACAAGCTTCAAGACTCCAAAGTTATTTCAAATAAATAATATGAGAAATTAATCAAGGTTCTCATTTTTAGAACTAATAATGGGGGTGAGTATATCAATAATAGATTTGAAAAAAAAATCATAGCAGAGGGGATTAATTTACAGTTTAAGGTTCCATATAGTCCTTAACAAAATGGAGTTATAGAATATAATAACATTTCCTTTAAAGATATGGAAAATTGTATGATTCACTCTAAGTCATTTTTACCTTAGTATTGGCTTGAATCCATTAATTTTTTCTACTACATTCAAAATAGGGTTTCTTACAAAGCTTTAAATGGGAGACATTGAATCTTGGCATAACAAGAAACCTATATTTGAGAAATATAGAATTTTTGGATCTCTAGTGTTGGCATGCATAACAAATAATAAACACAAGGCTATGAAACCTCAAAATAGTCCTTACATATTTTTAGGTTATCTAGATGGTGTCAAATGGCACCACCTAATTCACTTGAACACACATGAGTTATTCATTGAGATAAGCATTCACTTTTAGGAGAGTCCCAAAGACTTAACACTTGAAACTTATCCCACTTAATTAGACTCACTTAGATTTAATTTAGATGATTCAACTCAACCTGAGAACATTACAGAGGTTGAGGACACTTCTTCTAATTATGATAGAAATATTAGCAATGGGGATTCATCTCCATCCACATCTAGTAACACTTCATAAGATGATGTTTATCTACCTCAATCATCCACTTCTTATCCTCTTTGGGCTAGGCTAACACTATAGAGTTCAAGTACATGGGTTGGGAGTTATTAAGTTTATATGTGGACACATTTATAGTTTTAGGGTGGGACACATGATTTTTATACTCTACCTTAGATTTTTAGACTTTTTTAGAGGCATAAAGTATTCTTTAGTTGGATTATACTATGAATTAGGAGTATAACTCCTTAATCAAGAATCATACTTGGATTTGAACTTATTCATAAGGGAATAAATATGGTTTGATGTAGATGGATATATTAGACTAAGTATGTAGTAGATGGATCTCTTGACAAGTTCAAAGCATGATTGGTCATAAAAGAATTTCTCACATGTGCTTGACTTTGATTACATACAAACCTTTACACCAGTCACCAAAAAAAACTCTATAAAAGTCACACTTGTTAATTTTTAAACCAATCATTGGGATGTTCATCATATGGATATGAAGAGTGCCTTTTTCATGGTGACTTTGAGGAGGATATTCACATGGAGTAGCCACTAGGATTTGTCAAGGATGCTTACTTTGTGTGTAGACTTTTAAAATCCATCTATGGCCTCAAATAAGACCTTGGGATTAGTATTCCAAGATGGATTCCTTATTTTTATAGGGTTGACTTAGTTCCAATTATATTTAAAAATTTATCTTTTACAATAAAATGATTTGATTTTAATTCTAGTTATTTATGTTGATGATATTTTGATCACTGAGAGCTCTTCCTCATCCATTATATCAATGAAATAAGCTCTTCATGACATATTTTACATGATATATTTGGGATTATTACATTACTTCATTAAGATCACTCTTTCATAACCTAAGTATGCTCTCAACTCACTTGCTTAGTTTCACATGGTTTATTGTAATTCAACACTGAATCCCTTTCTATTTGGCGTCAAGCTTGAGGTATATTATACTTCACCTTTGGTCAATATTACCTTCTATCAACAACTTGTGGGAAGCCTGATCTACTTGACACATACCAGAACTAACATATCATATGCAATGGACCTTATCTCTATATTCATGTAATAACCCCATGAGTTACACTTCAAATTAGATAAGAGGATTTTATACTACATTCAATACACACATAGATTTATGATTCACTATAGATATGGCACTAACATTTACTTGATTGGATATATCAACTTAGACTAGGCTAGTGATATTTAGAATCATAATTCTAATTAAAATTACAATTTATCCATTGATTCATGTCTGATTAGTTAGTCAAGAAAGAGGTATGATGTTATTGATTTATCATCTAGTGAGGTAGAGTATAAGGTGATATCAATTCTATCATTGAGGCCATATGGCTTTCAGGGATTCTCATAGAGTTTAGTATCTAGTTCAGATGACATACCATCATCTATTATGAAAATTAGAGTACTATTTAAATTTTTAATAATATGGTCTAGCATCAACAAACCAAACACATAGAGATTCACATGCACTTATCATAGATCTCATTAATGGTGATATCATTAATATGAGATATTGTTATATGATAGAGCACATAGTAGACATATTTACCAAACCTTTCACAAAGCACAAGTATCTTCACTTGTAGGCTCTTTTTAAGGTTTAGGATACTGAAACATCATCTTCTATGGGGATTTATAGCATTTCCTTTATATGTATCTCTTTTAGGGGGATTTTTTGGCTTCAAGTTTTCTCCTTTTCTATACTTTAGGCCTAATTTTTTAAACCCATTTTTTTACACTACCCACCTAATTTGTGTTTATGTGGGGTTGTTAGAGTAGTTGTTATTTATTTTTTCCATATTTGTTTATTATGGTATTTTTCCCTCACTTGGATTTTTCTTATTTTCATGGAGAAACTTGCTTAGGTCTACATTTTGACTAGATCACTAGGAAGGAACTCCCTTGACTAGTTATTATGGATATGAGAGTTACTCTTATATTCTGAGGGTCTTTGACCACCTTTTATGGAGTTACTATTATTTTATTTTGAGGGTATTTGACCACCTTTTGTGGAGGATTTAATCAACACTCTCCTACTTTTACACCTCATAAGATTGGTATTTTGGATCCTATTTATCTTATGTAATATTATTGTATTGATTTCATTTAGCTTATATCTATGTGTTTTATGCTTATTTATCCTAAACCTATCATAAACATATGTATCCACATGATCTAGTGATCCTAGCCATAACTCTGATAACAAATTAATGGGAATGGTTTACCAAAATTCTTACGTATGTTCCCCAATACCAAAAAGATGAACATTTCTAAATAAAAAATGTAATCATTATTTTAAATCCATATATCAGATGTGAAGTGGATGTGAATGGATGCAATTCAATGGATAAAGTCTTTGATAAAGTTGTCAAACAAGAGCATAAGCTTAAATCAATTATAGAGGTCAAATACAAGTATTGAAATAAGTTTAGAGAAATGAAAATCTCATTCAAAAATAAGATATGGAAATTTAGTATATGATTTAATACTAGATTCAAAAATAATAATCATAGGATTAACAATGATTTAAGGGCTAAAAATCTAGGTAATGGCTTAAAATATGGGAATAGAAGAGGTAAAGTTCGTGATAAAAGGGGACCACCAAGTAGATGTTTCACATATGGAGGAGATCAATATGAAAATTATTATCCTCAATGGAAGATAGGGACTAAATTCAATAATCATTCATCATCATCCACTTAGTAAGGAATTTTCTAATAGAAAATCCATGCAAATTTTTATAATTATCAAACTAAATTTCAATTTTTTACAAGTATCAAAGTTTTTTGGGGCATTATATTTATTTTTTTATAGATATTATATTATTGAGTGTTTTATTTCTCCTATTTTTCTTAATAAACTACCTAAAAATTTTGGTCATATGGAAAATGCATGGACTATGTACGATGGGAATCAATATAAGGTCGAAGTAGATAAATGCATAGTCAAAATAGAGGAGGAATTACCTTATTTCGCCATCATAGTATTTGAATCTCCACTAGGATCATATGATATGATATTAGAGGTGAATTGGATTTGGAAGTATAAATAGAAGTTTGATTACTTTTCAATGTAGGTGGAATGTCTATATGATTTGGTAAATCAAACTAAAATCCTAAGAGAAAAGAAGTAGCTTAAATTGAGGAAAATTTTAGCTATTCAATTAAAGAAGGCTCAAAGTAAATGATTTTAGGTTTTTGTGGTTATGGTAGACAAATTTGGAGAACCTAATGAGGCTAACAACTATGATTATCCATTTTTTCAATAACTTAAAGATGTATTTCCATAAGATATACTTAGATTACCTCCCCAAATGGAAGTTAACTTCATAATTGATATCATTCTAGGATTTGAGCCTCAATCTAAGGAACCCTAACAAATGATAACAAAATAATTAGTTGAACTAAAAGCCCAAATTTATGAGATGTTATCAAAATGATTGATTCAACCTAGTGTTTCACCTTGGGGAGCACCAGTGGGGTTTGTTAATAATAAGGATGGGACTATGGGTCTATGTATAGACTATAGAATTTTGAACAAGGCAACAATCAAGAATAGGTATCCCTTACCTTGTATTAATGATATTTTTGATCAAATGCAATGTGAAATAGTCTTTTCAAAGATTAACCTTAGATTAGGGTACCATTAGTTAATAATCAAGGAGGAATACATTCCTAAATCTTCTTTTAAACTGAGGTATGGACACTATGAATTTATATTTATTCCCTTTGGGTTAACAAATGCACTTGCAACATCAAAGAATCTTATGAATAGTGTGTTTAGAGATTATATAGATCAATTTTTTATCATCTTCCTAGATGATATTATGATATATTCCAAAAATGAGGAAGAACATTTGGATTACTTACATTTGGTTTTGTAAAACTTATGAAAGTATAATCTCTATGAAAAAGTTATCTTAGTGTGTTTTCTTCTAGAAGAAGGTGAAATACTTAGGGTATATTATTTTAATAGAAGGAATATATGTGGACCTTGATAAGATAAAATCCATCATGGAATGGTGTTGGTGAATTTATTTTCTTTATTGCATTTACTTGTATTTATTATTTATTATTTTGGTGCACTAATTAATTATTGTAATTAGTTTATTATGTTTATTAATAATTTACATCAGATAGGATAAGCTTGGTTAGCTAGTAGTTAACTTAGACACATATCTTGTTATAGTGGAGTTCCACTCCACTATTCAGGGTAAGATAAGATAAGATTGTTTAACTAATAGTCAAATTGTGTTGATCATTTACATAAGTTGGACACCTATCTTGTTAGTGTGGAGTTGCACTCCACTATTCATGTAGACAGATATCAGTTGAACTACACATGTTGTGTGAATTACCTAATCTTTATCATGCACACCTTGCTCTATATAAGTAATGGCTATTTATGTATTCTATATCAAATTAATATTGAATTATCAGAGTAATTCATCATATTTGAGTTATTTATTCATTTTTTTATCATCTCAGATATACAATTATTATTTATATTAGATTCATTAGATCATGTAGCTAATTCTAACATGGTACCAGAGCTATCTTGAATCTATAGACTACTAAATATTCAAAAAAAAATATCCAGATATAGGATCAATTTTTTTATTTTGTATATAGATATAAATTGGAGCTTTGTGGAGAATTTTTGAGCTCACCATTGAGTTTAGAGTGCCTGAGATAGTCTTAATCATCTATGATTTTGTCCAAATTAGGCACATAAATCAAAATTGGCAAGGATTTGATCTAAAAGCACCATGCCCAAATCTAGTGGGTACCTAAAAATCAAAGCATTTCTGGTCAAAATGAACATCATGGTTGCATTCAAAAGATGTCAAAACCTACATATCCATATAAAATTTGTCCAATTTGGACATAGTCACTTTGGAAGACAAATTTGTTTTGATTCTAGGTACGGCCATATGGACTATACGAACTGTGTACACAAAAAAAAATTGGTAGGCCTCATGGATCAGTAGGTAGATTTGAAAGCTCAAATTTGGAAGCCCACCATTTGAACACCAAGAGGTATTTTTGAGTGAAGTTTTTTTTGAAATATCTTAAAATTTCATGCTCTTCACTATTGTACTTTAATTTTTTTTTAAAATTTTTCTAGATGTTTCTATAATTCAATTTTTTATATAGCAACTCTTACTCATCCTCATTTTTGCAACTTCTGAGGCTCATGTCTTTCACATATGACCTCAAATTAAGGTCCCATTTTTTTTGAAAGTTAATATTTTTTTGAGAACAACACATTGGTGTATAATTCTTTCTAATAAAGAGAATATTTTTTGTACTTTTAGACTAAAGGGCCTAAATGAGCTTTCTATAAACTGGAAAAATTATAATCCAACCTTGTAATTGCACTCAATTATGAAGTGCCTAAAATAATTACTAGGTGGGATAAAACTAGGTAATTCAAGGGGGTTTTGTGGTGTGCTTTATACTTTGATTTCTACTTTGTGATACTTTATTTCCAATTACATCATGGGGAATCCTAAGTTCTCACTATTAGTAGCATATAAATATAATACATGAAAATAAAATGATTAGAATGCATTAATGATGTTAGGATATACACCTTAAATAACAACTCTTATTACTCCACATTCTAATGCAAAAGAGTTACAACACTTTCTCTTTGAAACTACTAAAGTAATTAGATGCATTTAGTCTTACATGTCTTTAGATTTTAATTTCCATCTTGATAAATGTACAACTCTAAAAGAGGCTTGGGATAAATTAGCATCATTGTTTGGAAAAATAGATGAGGTTCATAGTTACCAAATTGATAATGAACTCATTAGTTTGGATCCTAAAAATTATGCTATAATACAAGACTACATCACTAAAGTCATAGATCTTAGAGCACAACTTTTTGAATGTAAAATTGATATAAAAAAAAAAGATATTCAATTGATTTTTAGTGCCTTACATAAATTAAGTCCTAAATATTCATCCTTTGTCTATAGCTTTCAGACTCATTAGCTCATATTGGGCACATCTTATCAAATGCCCACCTTTGATAGCTAATAGCTATGGGTCTAATCAAGTCATCCAAATCTCAATCTCTAGTTGCAAGTCAACCTCAGCATAAGCAAGTTTCAACATCAACATCAAATACAGGTTCAAGTAAAAAGAAGTAGAATAATAAGACTAAGTCACAAAAAGATAAGAATAAAGGGAAACAATCTTCCTCACAAGGAGATTATAAATCCACTAATAAGAAAGGGGATTCACAAAAAAAATACTAGCACTCCTTGCCCTTATTTCAAAAATGGGTTTCATAGTGAACAAGGTTATTGGAAGAAAGAAATTGATGAACTTAAGGGTCTTCTCAAAAAGAATAATATCAATCAATCATCTTCAAAGGATTCTTCCACTCCAAATTTATGGAAAGGGAAAGCTACGACACTAGTTTTACTATTAAATTCTCCCAAGTCATGGGTCATTGACTTATATGTTTTACACCATATGAAGATCTGATCAGGAACAATTTTCTAGATTAGAACCAATTTCCTTGCCTCATATTCTCATAGGTGATGATTCTAAGGTAGATGTTATAGGGAAAGGTATAGTTGATTTTGACTGTGGTGTATTTGAGGATGTCTTCTATGTTCTATAGTTATCAACTAACCTTCTTTCTATCTACCAAATCACTCACTTTGATATTGGTAGGAAAGTTGACTTCACACCTGATTCTATATCATTCAAAAAATTGGAGGATAATGCCTTAGTTTCAGTGGGAGAAGTTGACAATAATACTTGACTTTATTCATTCTCCCACTTTGTGCCTCAGTCTTCCTCTACAACTTTGTTGTCACACACTATTTTAATGAGAAATTTATGGCATGAGTGGTTTGGTCATCTGAACTACCACTATTTATAGCAGCTTGGTTAGTAGGAGATGGTTATAGGACTTCCATAGATTTATTTTTTAGTGGGTGTATGTCATGGTTGTGCCTTAGTCAAACATACAAAGGATAAGTTTGATAAAGGGAAGGCTTGGAGGGATACACAAGTCCTTGAACTTGTTCATAGTGATTTATTGGTTCCATTACCTACTTTATCTTTTAGTAAAACTTGCTATGTTCTCACATTTATTGATGAATATTCTAGATATACTTGGGTTTATTTTTTGAAACTCAAGAGTGAAGTATTTGATAGTTTTTTAGAGTTTAAATCTCTAGTAGAGAAATAATCTAGGAAGTATGTCAATATTCTCCACATAGATAATGGCAGGGAATATGTGAACAACAAATTTGAATAATTATGTTCTCTTGAAAGAATTGATTTTCAGCATTTATTTGCATACACGCCTTAGTATAATGGTGTAGCAGAGAGGAAGAACATATTTTTAAAGGAGATGGAAAGTTTTATGATTCATAAAAAATCATTAGTACCTAAGTACTAGGTAGAAGTGATTAATTATACTGCATATATACAGAATAGATTTCTTCACAAATATTTAAAGGGGATAACACCTCTTGAAGCTTGGTGTAATAAGAAGATAGATGTGCATCATTTCAGAGTCTTTGACATTCCAACATAGGCTCACATACCTTTAGACAAGCATCATGCCTTAAAACAACAAAGCTGAACTTGCATATTTGTGGGATATCCTGATGGTGTTAAGGGATATCGACTCATTGATCTAGATTCACATGAGCTTATTATAGTAAGAAGTATTTACTTTAATTAAAGTCCTTCATACTTATCTTTTAACATTTCTCATTCTTCTTCCTTAGAAGAATCAAATAGTAATGATGATGATACTCCTACTTCATCTACTCACAGCGATGATGAGGTAATACCTACCCAATAGGGTTTATAAGGACATATTCCTCCTCCTCCTCTAGATCCTCACCCATTATTGCCTTTGTGGGAAAGATAGACTTTGATGGATGTAGACCCTCTTATTAGGGATCCATTAGATAGAAGGAGAAGATGGTCAAAACATGATCTTCCACATTCCTACATTGCCACAGCTTATGATCCATAATATTTTCAAGAAGCCATAAGGATAGTTGAGTGGGATTTAGTGATGGAATAAGAGTATGACTCATTGATTAGGAACAACAATTGGGATCTTGTTCCTCTTCCTAAGGGAATAAAATTAGTATGATGTAGATGGATATATCAGACTAAGTTTGTAGTGGATGGAAATATTGATAAGTATAAAGCATGCTTAGTGGCCAAAGGTTTTTCCCAAGTAGAAGGCATTGACTATATAGAAACCTTTGTGCCTATTGTTAATATTAATTCTATTTGTGTGATACTAGCTATTGGTGTAGCTCATGGTTGGGTTATACATTAGATGAATATAAAGAGTGCATTTCTTCATGGGGATCTTCATGAGGAGATTTATATGGAGTAGTCATAGGGGTTCATTTAGGATCTTTCACTGGTATTCTACTTGAAGAAGTCTCTCTATGGTCTAAAACAAGACCCTAAGGCTTGGTATTCTAACATGGACACATTTCTTCTTTCAGTTAGGTTCTTGAGATGTCACTCAAATCTGAATGTCTACATTCTATGGAAGGAGGATTCACTATTGTACTTGGTTTTTTATGTTGATGATATCATTATTATAGGGAGCATAACATCCATCATCAACAGTGTTAAGACTATACTTCATGACAAGTTTTCTATGGTAGATATGGGATTATTGCATTATTTTCTTAGGATTCAGATAACACAGTCTTCTTCTAGGATTACACTTTCATATCCCAAGTATGCTAAGGACTTGTTAGCTCAATTTCACATGGCTAATTGTAGGCCTATACCAACTCCTTTCTTATCTAGAGTTATACTTGAGGTTTATTATTCCACTCCTTTAGTTGATGCCACATTATATCATTAGCTTGTAGGTATCCTCATCTATCTAACTCATACATGACCTGACATTTCATATGTAGTTGGCATGGTTTCATGCTTTATGTAGACACCACATGAGATTTATTAGAGAGATACCAAGTACATTTTGAGCTACATTTAGGGCACTATTAGATACAAGATTCACTATATAGTAGGTACAGGTTTAGACTTGGTGGGATACATAGATTTTGATTGGGTAGAAGATTATGATGATCATAATCCCACTTTTGGTTACAACTTTCACTTAGGATCCAACCCCATTTGTTGGTAGAGTAAGAAATAAAATTCAATTTATCTTTCATCTATAGAGTTTGAGTATCATTTTGTTGTTAATGCCACTACTGAGGTTATTTAGATTTAGAATATTCTCACTAAGCTTAGTGTTTCATTTTAGAATCCATCAGTCATATACTATGATAACCAGAGCACTATCAAAATCTTGAAGAATATAGTTCATCATCAAAGAACTAAACACATAGAGATCCATATGCACTTTATTAAGGAGATGATTCGAGTGGAGATCATTGATCTTCAATATTGTCCTATGAAGGAGCAGATTGTAAGTATTTTCACCAAACCTTTCACTAAGAACAAGTATCTTCACTTGTGATCTCTTTTGGGGGTGTAGAACATCAATTCTTTAGGGGACATCAGTTATTTATGGGAGGTCTCTTAGACCTTAATTTTGAGGAGTTTTTTTCCTTCAGGTTTTCTCCTTTCCTCATCTATTTGTATAGAGTACCTAATATGGCTACACATTTTCAGGACTCTTATCTACATAGCCCTATCTAAACTTCACTTATAGGGGGTGTTGGTACATTTATTTGTTTTATTAAATTTACTTATATTTATTATTTTGGTGCACTAATTAATTATTATAATTATTTTGTTATGTTTATTAATAATTTGCACCAAATAAGATAAGCTTGTTTAGCTAGTAGTTAACTTAGACACTTATCTTATTATAGTGGAGTTCCACTCCACTATTCATGGTAAGATAGGATAAGATTGTTTAACTAATATTCAACTTGTGTTGATAATTTACACAAGTTGGACACCTATCTTACTAGTGTGGAGTTGTACTCCACTATTTATGTAGATAGATAGCAGTTGAACTACACGTGTTATGTGAGTTCCTTGATCTTTATCATGCACATCTTGTTCTATATAAGCAATGTATATTTATGTATTATATATTAGATTAATATTGAATTATTAGATTAATTCATCATATTTGAGTTATTTATTCATTTCTATTATTATCTCAAATATGTAGTTATTGTTTATTACTATTGCTATTTTATCTCTCATTTATGATTTCTATTAGATTTATTAGATCCTGTAGCTAATTATAAAAAATGGAAAACACCAAATAATGTTTGTGAGGTAAATAATTTTATGGGTTTAACATGGTATTATAGTAAATTTATACCTAATTTTTATAATATAGATAACCCTATCACTTATTTACACTAGAAAGAGAAGTGATTTGTGTGGAGTGATAAGTGTGAAGAATCCTTTCAGACCCTAAAAGAGAATCATACATTAGAACCAGTGTTGTGTGATCCAAATCTTAATGGCCAATTTTTTGTGGTAAAAAAATTCTTTTAGGAATGGTATAGGTGGATTATTACTATATGAAGGCTTAGTAGTAACATATAAATATAGGAAACTAAAGCCTTATGAAGCTAATTATTCTCTGCATCATTTGTAATTATCTAAAATAGTACATGCCTTACATGTTTTGAAGCATTATTTTTAAAACATTTTAACTCAAGAAGATAATTTGGGGCTAAATTATATTATCAAGCATCCAAATTTGAATTCTTTTAAAAGATGTTGGTTAGAATTTTTTCTAACCATGACTTTGATATTAGATATATAAAAGGTAAATAAAATAAGCTTTAAAATGATATTAGCTATAAAAGGTGCATAGTATTATTGGATACTATTATAAGTAATATTTGAGATAAGGTTTTGATATTGTGATTAGGATATGATTTATATGATTAGGTCAAGAAATCTCTATCAAAAAACCCTAAAGATCATAGATGTGAAGGTTTTAATGATGAGGAAGATGGACTCCTAAAGTTTAAAGGGAGAATGTATGTGCTTGATAGAGGTAATTTGAGAATTTTTATGTTTAAAGAGTTAAATATTTATTATTATTTTGGTTATCTAAGAGTGACCAAACTTATTTAAAATTTGAAACCATTATACTTTTGATGATGTCAATAAATGTGCAATTGATTTTTTGTAATATGTTAAGAATTTTAGTTAGTAAAAGCATAACATGTTAATGATGTAGAGTTGTACCCACATGACATTCCAAAATGGAAATTAGAATTCATTGGTATGGATTTTGTCCAAGGAATTCCCATGTGAAGGAATATACATGATATGATATTTGTGGTATTAAACAAAATAACCAAGATGGAACATTTTATACCAAAAACATTGATAGATGATACACCAGTTCTATAAAAAAAGGTTTATGGAGGAAATTTATAAGTTGCATGGTTTTATAGAGAAAATAATTTATAATAGAAACCATCATATGACTTTAATATTTTGTAAAACCTTTAATACAACCTTGGGAACTTGGTTAAATTTTAGTACAACTTATCAACCTGAAATAGATGCACAAACAAAAAGAGTAAATTAGGTCTTAGAGGATATTTTAAGGATGTATTGCATTGACCATAAATATAAGTGGGAATAATATATTCCACTAGTTGATTTTGCATTTAATATTTCATTCCACTCATCTTTAAAAATAACACCATTTGAGGGTTTGTATGACAAAAAGTGTAGAACACTTGTCAGCTAGGATAGATTCAAAGATATAGTGGTATTTAGACATTAAATGCTTGTTGAAATAGAAGAACATGTAAATTTATTATAAAAAGTCTAGATGAATATAATGATAGGAATAAAATATATGTTGATTTTAAAACAACATCAAGGTAGTTCTCAATTGGAGATAAAGTTTTTCTTGGTGTTAAACCATAAAAGAGCTCAATCAAATTAGCCAAATTTACACCAATATATATATATATATATATATGAACTTTCAAATTTATGGAAATGATTAACCATGTTTCTTAAAAAAATTATTTTCCACTAGCATTAGTTTAAATTAATAATGTTTTTCATGTGTCTTATTTGAATAAATATGTGGTTAATCCTTCACATGTACTTAATTAGAATGTATTATAGGTTCTAGATCCAAGAGCGGTAATAATATAACCAATCAAAATACTTGAAACATGTAATCTTAGCTTATGTAATAGATAAGTGGCTCAATTAAAGATCCAATGGGACAAATATCATGAATATAATGCCATTTAGAAGGACTATTAGGAGTTTCATGAGTCTTTTCCTTTTTTATTTTATTGATATATTTTTTTGAACCTATTTTTAGACATGATTATTTATAATAAAGTCATGGGTATGGTATGATGACCTATTTAATGGGTATGGATGTTACATATTAATGTATCCTTAACATACAAAACATGTTTTAAACATATATTAAGACTATTGATTTATTAGTTTGTTGATTTATGAAATCAAATATATGTTGTTTTAATTAAACTGCTACATTTTCTAATTTACATCTTTATTGATAGTTTATTGTTTTAGATGAAAACATATGAATATGATTTAATTTGATGCATTCTAATAGGGATAATACAATGGTATTTATATATGTTGTTATTTATTTTTCCATGCTATATTGATAATAATGTACTAATTACATTTTATTTGTTTGAGGTGTATGTAGGACTATTTCAACCTCACTAGGTACTAAAGAGGGAGAGTGTTAGAGGGGAGAGGGTAAGAGATAAAAATAGCTATGGGAAGAAAGAGTAAAAACTATAAAAATCATGCATCCACACTAGATTGCCTAATTATCATACTATGTGCTTTTGATTTAGATAGTAGATTTGTTTGTAAAATTACATTAATTTTCTCTTACTATATTATTTCTTACATTATTGGATTTTTGTTGACTTTTATGCTTACATTAGTTATTTCCTTAGATAATGGGTTATAATGTCTTTATTTGGGTTCATATCACTCATATATATTTCTAATATTGTTAAATTTCTTGTGGTTTATAAGTTTTATGCATTATTTATATTTACTTAGTCATATTTATACTTGTGTAGATGACTTTATATTAGTAATATTTTCTTAGTCACATTCTAGTGGTATTTGATCTTGATTGCATATATAAATTAAAAATAAAGAGTAATAAACTTAATTTTTGTGGGGAATTTAAACACATTACACAGTTTGGATACATTGCATAATTTTATGTACATTAGGGAACCATTAACACAGGAAAGATAAAAATAGGTTTTATTAGCATCTTTAGAAATCATTATTTAGAACTATTTTAAAATGGTAAAAATGATTAATCATTAGGGTTTTCTTATGAATAGAGATAAAACATGAGTTTTGTGGATAAATTTTGGGGCTTTTTAACTTTTTTATTAGTATATTGTGTAGAGGTGCATGTGGTTTTTGGATACAAACCCTACATGCCATTGTAACTAATTTTAATTTAGGGAAATTAGAGAAAATTCAACTAGTAAGTAATGCATACATTTATGACTATATGTTTCCTTTTTTAACAAAAATAATTGTTGTATGAATGATGTAATGTGACATTGAGGTTGAAGAATAAAATAATGAGAAATAAAATAAAAAGTGTGTTGAAAATGGGTAGAAGAACCAATAAGTTATATTCATGCAAAGATAGAGACAAGTATAAGACTAACTATCATCTCCCAATGTCCAAGTAAGTAATAGTTTACTTTTTATAAACTATGAGTGGATTTTTATGGTCTTTCTTGTTAAGGAAAGTTGTAAATAAATATTTTGCATGTAATATTTCAAACTTTAAAATATAAATAGAAACCCTCATTATTTAAAACTATTCCATTATAGGATTTTTTAAAATGATATTAAAGGTTTCTCTTGATGCCATGAATTTTTAAAACTCATTATTATTTAGTTTGATGAAACCTTGGTGAGTTGAATTAATGGTTGTTTGGACTATTATTTTGATGAAAATATTTTATTTTAAATTTTTTTACCCTTATAGACTTGGGTATGAGAGCTTTCTCTCACCCACAAGCCCATAGGATAATTATTTTCAAACCATTGAATATGATTCCTTATGAGGGTTTGATAACCATATACAATTATAAATTATTCTAGTTGTAATTCAAGATCTATATTAATGTCCATGGGTTATAACTATTGTTGGTAGCTTTAATAAAGAGATATGGTTATTCATATAAAAATGTTTAGTTTCAATATAATATAAATTAATGAAAATTTGTTGTGTTTCAAGAATGTATAGCTTAAGATAATAATTTTATTTTACAATGACAAAACATAGAGGTCTGTTACCTAAGGGATGGTTAAACTACATTTATAAATAATTAACAATTGATGTGTTGCTCCTATCATAATTAATCTTACATATGTATGTTGAGCTATCATATGAACTTGTCTTAGGACCTTTTTACTAGATCCTAAACCCATCATGAGTATATATATATATATATATATATATATATATATATATATATATATATATATATATATATATATATATATATATATTATAATTATTTGTAGTTATGGGATTAAAATATTAAAATGGAAATGATTTTTTATATATTATTATTTTATTATATGGTTATATGATTCTATACGATGGTGAAATGTTAGAATTCATTATAAAAGAGTTTTATAGATTAATATTTATTTATATACATAGAAACATGGGACTTGAGCATTATGATAAATATATAAAACTTATTCTAATAAAATATGTAAAGATACAACTAGCATATGACAAAACCAATGTAAGGTAAACTAAAAATAGAACCATGTGGGATCGAAGGAATTATCATTCTAAGAAGAGTGTCATGCATAGGCAGTATGAATAGTGTTTCATAGAAGCAAAGGCTCAACCCAATATAAACCAAGTAATCAATCCAAATAATGTTTGTTAATCAAACCCAAATCTAATAAAGGAGACTAGAACAACCATTTAGCTAAGGGATATATCCCTCACAGTGTGAATCCCATCACCATGCTTAAAAAACATGTGTAATTTACCTTCGTCAAGGTTAAAACCGTCCTTGGCCAACTTGTTTGTAATGGAATTATTCTCTTGGTATATGTGGATGAAGGAAATAACGTGGAAATGTGTGGTGAATGTTATGGCTCTGTAAAGGAGATGTCGAAGAGTGATTTTTTAAAATAATACAAACCATTCAACAAATCACAATCTAACTTGGAGTCAGAGTACATGGCCAAGGAGGTGAGCTCATCTTCCATGGCTATAATGAGAGCATTAATGATTCTTTGTAATTATACTAAGTTGTTTGAGTTCTAACCAAAACCTAGAATGAAAGTAAAAAAACATTCCCTAAAGTATATGATGCCCCCAATGCCACTTATACCAACATTCCCACTTGAGGCACCATAAAAAAAATAATGAGGTGTATTTTGGTAAAATAGTAAAGTGTGGATGATCCACTGAGTCTTGAATTTTGGAGGATTTGAAGGTAACATATAAAAATTGAATCTATAAATAATGGAGATGATAGAAGGTAGTTTGTTCAAGAATACTACATCATTTATAATAACCCAAATATCCCAAAAAAATTGTAGTGGAAGGTGAAAAAAATCAATAGAAATGCATTTATATGTAGTCCAATTTTCCCAAGTGTCAAGTAAATATTTTCTATCCCAATATTGTCCCATTCCCTATGAAGTTGTGGCATCCCAAACAACCCTTGTGAATGAGAAATTAAAAAAAGTGGTTGGTTGTTTCCATACTATTCTGACATAACGAGTATATGATAGGACCAATCCATCCCCTACACTAAAGGTGTCCCATGTTAGAACCCTATTATGTAATATGATCAAAAAATGCAATTCTATTTTAGGATGGGCATGGATCTTATAATTTTCATTCTACCACCAAGGGGATTTTTCCTCCTCACATTTTTATTAAAGTGATTTGTATCCCAACTTCATCTTGTAGTCTGCACATTTTATATTAAAATCCCAACCAATTCATCTTCCCCATTGGGAGGTAGATGCCATTTATTATGAGGCTGACTTGATATCTCTCCCATTAAAGAGATTTATAATCCAAGAGACCAACATTCTCAATTTTTCCAACCTTATTTATAACTGTAAATCTAATTAAAATCAAAATCATCTACCTATGTGATGATGTCATGTTTTATTATTGAGACCTTCATTACATTTGAGAACCTATACTCATTCAAAATGCTATAAATAACATCCCTACCAATGTGGATCTTGGTCCCATCCCTTGGGTTCCAAGTAAGAGAGTTTCTAATTGTATTAAATCTTTGGGAGATAGATTTTTGAAAGATTGATGCTCCAGAATAATAGAATCACTCTTAAGGTGTTAGAAAATATATTGCATGATAGAGAGTGGTTGAATGTCTTTATAGTGTAATATTATCTACCATAGGAATTTTTTTATTAATATGATGATAGACACCTTTTTAATCAAGTTCTTTGAAAAATAATACCAAATATTTTATACCCCATCCACCTTCAAAATTAGGTGGTATACTTTTGTTCTTCTTATTGCTTGATCATATGAAATGTAGGGAAAGTTTCCTAATTTTGTTAAGTATCATTTTGGGAAGGTATGTCAGAGATATAAATTAGAATAAGATAACCTAAAGGACATATTTAATAAATACCAATTTACATACCATATAAATCCATCTATTGTACCACAAAATGATGCACCCCTTTAGTTTTTCAACATGTCAATTCCAATCATTACTTCTATAGTTATTTATCTTCAAAAAGTATTTCAGTTATTTGATGCAAGCATCAGAAGGAGTGGCTAAAAAAATAAATTTTTGAATGAGGTTCCTCATGGAAATGGAAATGTGGTATAATTAAATGGTGGACTTGTGCATGTTGATTGACATCTTCATAACATAAGTGAAGAACTTAAGAATTCTATCTAGACATTTGGCTTCTTGGATAATATCATTCCCAAAGACAAGAATACCAGTAATAGAAATGATATGTGATAAGAAGGTGTTTTCAACCATATTTATTCCCATGATGTTTTTGGTAGATAATTAATGGGATAAATGGTAGTTGAGGGATTCTACAATGACAAGGAATAGGAGTGGGGAAAACGGGTAACCTTGTCTCAATCCATGGGATGGAGAGAATAAGGTGGAGGTATAATCATTGAAAATAAAAACATAATAAATGGATTAAAATTATTATTCAATCTAATTAATGAAAATTGGTGAAAACCCACCTGAGTAAGGATAATCTAGAGGTAGATATAATTGAGATGAACAAAATCTTTGGAAAGATCAATTTTGAGAAGGAAAGTAGACCAATATCTAATTTTGATATTATATAAAGTATATTAGGTAGTGCCAATGTCCTCTATTTCAATTATCTAAAAAACAAAATTTCTCAAGGGAAATATGTTCAAATATAATGGGATTGAGTATAGCAGTAATGATCTTAGAAATAATATCGTAAATGTATATGTAAAGGGAGATGGGATGATAGTGCTCAAATATGAAAATATTATCATCTTTAGGGATATTTTTAATGAAGGTAGATGAGAAGTGAGCATGTATTTTACCTAAGCTACATGATTCCCTCACTTCCAATAGTAAAGCATTCACTAATAGACCCAAAATCTAATGTAGAACTCAACCATCCAACCATCCAATCTAGGGTTCTTCCAAAGCTAAATGGTGTGAAGTGTTTTATGTAGTTCACCCTATTTGTGCCCAACACACCCCCTTTTCTATAAAATGGGGAACCCCTCTAAAAATTTCATGAAACATAGATTGATAGTCTCCCCTTTATTCTCGTTAGTGATGTTTGATTAAACCTACAAAATTTACATTGCCTTAATTTTATTCAAGTATTAATATACCTTTTTAAATTTTATAAAAATAACTTAGTGTTTATTCTATTTTAGCATATCATGTCACTAATGTTATAAGTTAAATTTACACAAGGATATGTCCTTGGAGTCTAGTCCATTTCCCAGAGTAACAAACTCATTATCCTCCATGGCACATCAAGTCTTTTGTGCCTAAAAAGTAAGCTTTAATGAATCATTTTATTTATATATTTCTTACTTTATCATTTTATGAATCTCATAGAGCTTGACCCAATGGGAAGTTACCACATCATTCATAGTTAGAATAGCCAATCCCCTAGACCTATTAGAGATGTGAGATCCCAAGAGAGCTCAACCCATCGGGAAGTTGTCACATCATTTAGAGTCAAAAATTCTAGTCCCCTAAACCTATTAAATATGTTAGAACCCATGAGATCCTAGCCCAAAAGAAAGTTGTCACATCATTCAAATTCAAAAAGGTAGTCCTCTAGACCTGTCATAAATGTTAGAACCTGAGAGAGCCTGACCTAATGAAAATCTACCATGTCATTTGGAGTTAGAAAGGGTACTACCTTGGAACTAAAAGAGATGTTAGATCCTAAGATATCTGAACTTAATGTGAAGCTACCACATAATTTAGAGTTAGAAATGTCAGTCCCCTAGACCTATCAAAAATGTCAGAGCTTGAGATATCCTAACACAATGGAAAGCTACCATGTCACCTAGTGTGAATATGAACTAATCTCCACTTATGACATGGAAATCTTAGAATGAGGTACAATTGGTTAAACAAGGCTAATTTGGGTGTGACATATGTCCTCAAGTGATATGTCACCTAGTTTACAAGAATGCCATGGAGTATAAAAGCATGCCTAGATGTCAACCATTAATGGGAGGACCAATAAATAGATGATACATGTCAAAAAGTAATATTTGGATGAGGTACCTCTAAGAGATGTGACTATGTGCCTACCATGTGATAGGAATTAACAAAATTAAAAGCTATAATTGATTGGATAATTTTGAAAACATACCATATCCATTAAAATATCCATTTGGTGGTGGAGGATCATGGGCTCCAAATTTAATTCTAGATTTGGAAATAAAGGGTGAAAATCCATTCAACAACTCAATTTTAAATTCATAGTAAGTGAGCCACCAAATGCCATTAATGTAAAGAGACATGTACATAAGCTTATAAATCCCAAAGGAATCCTTTTAATGGTTACCATTATTTCCTTAGAATAAATCTCAGACTCCTCATTTTCAAATTTACATAGAACCCTTGTATTCCATGCCTCTGATGCCTAAAGTTTCCTAATTTCCCCTCTATCATACTTCAATGGTTGTCACATCTTCCAACCTGAAGGCCAATCCTAAATACCAAGAAACCACTTTCCTTGCTAATTTAACTAGGTATAACACCACAATGATATATTCAAAGTAATTAAATAGGTCCCCAAGGATTATTTTGATGATGAAGATTAGTTGGATGAGTATGAGGATACCCTTCAATCCTATAAAATATGCTAACTTCATAGAGTTGTGGCAAAACCAAAAGCATTTCCCTATGTTGACCTATTAGGTGATATCCTCCACAAGGCCATTGATGTGAAATAAGTTGTAAATGATTAGGTGTGTTCACCCATCTCTCAACACCAAATTTATGACATATCTAAAAACACCTTTAAGGTGTATTACTCCCTCTTAGACTTTTTATTCTTATATTATGTAGTGGTATTTTTAGTCTGGATGAAAGATCACTAGATCTATGACATCATTAATGACTAGACTAAGAACCCAAAATCCAAGTGTGTCAAAAAATAAAATATAAATGCCTACATGGTCCACACATTTTAAGAGGAGGTTTGATTAGGCATGATCTTACTAAACTAATTATTCATAGACATAGACTAATAACATGTAAATATTAGTGTAGGTTTTTATTTTTCCCTATTTATTAATTAGGGAAATTGTATTTCTTGTGCATAAATGGAGTTTTCCTAAATTTATGGGATAGGCTAGCTTATGTGGAGGTGTGTGTCATAGATGTGTCATAGGTGTCATAAGAATTTCATAAGTAACTCCCTTGATGGGAGTTACTTCTCTATTCTTAGCACCTTGTCACCACCTTTCATGGAGGAGTTACAGTCTATTCTTGGGGTGCTTTGTCCACCTTTTGTGGAGTAGTTACTTACGTACTCTCATATATGTATTCCTCACTTTGGCCATCTCATCTTAATAAAATTTTGGTTTTCTCCATTTTGTCTTGTGCAAGTTATCTTCTTGTGTTATTTTCAAATTGCTTTAGCATCTATGTGGTGTGCACTTGCTTCATCTTGTGTGATCACATCTCCATTACACTCGCATTATTTGGATTCTAGAAATAACTCTAATATGGTATTAGAGCAAGAATGGTAATCATGTGTTTGGTTATGCTTTTAGTTCATTTTGAAATCAAGAGGAGTGGATTTCTCTTTGTTTTTTTTATTTTCTAGATTTGATCGAAAATTTTTAAAAAAAATCATTTCTGGTTAGTTTCCTTGGGAATCCTTGGCCTTTGGGTGTCTTGGTTGTCTTCACTTCAGGGGCTGGTTTAGTAGTTAGCTTGGGTGCCATTTTTGAGCACTCAGCAACAAAGGAAAGAGCAACACTCAGCAACAAGGGAGGTGCACCACTCAGCAAGATTTTGCACTCTAAGAGCTCAGCCTACAAACCCATGCACTTTTGGTTAGCAGTCCTTCCAACTTTGCACCACACTCCTTCCAGATAGGTGCCTTCAATTCTAGTAGTAGAAGTCTATCATTCCAGCATGCCAATTAGCAGCAAGGCGCCTTCACTTTTGTGATGTCATCAGTTGTATGGCGTCCAAAATAGGTCTATTTTTTTGAGAATATGGTGCTTTTTTCTTGTATTCTTCTATCTAGACCTATTATGCATTGAAGTCAGTAGATTCTAGCTTATTTTCTTGCGCATCAAGGTTCCAAGTAGGCTTTACAATGTCTAGCACATGTCTGCATTTATTCTTTTATCTTTTCTGAGTTAAAATTTTGGACTGTGTTATTTTGGTGCCCCTTCCTTACTTGGCATCCCATGTGGCGCCCCTTGGACGCGTGGCATCCATCATTCTGTTTATGCTTCATTTTTTTAGTTTAAATTTACTTGTAAAACAAAAATTAGTCAATTTTACTAAATATTTAATTTTTTAGATAGTTTTGTAATTTGGGGGTTTTTCATTTAAAACTTGTATTTTTGCCTGTTGAAGATGAAGGGTGAGGCCCAAGTTCACAGGAGGCCAATTCCCCCTCACACAAACCTCCTTTAGATTCCTCATTTCATTCTAAATCTAATGAGTGGTTGGAAGGCCACTTTCTCTCTCATAATAGGCATTTTTAAAATGTTTTAGTGCTTTTTTTGCAAAAACACTAGTTTACAAGAAAATTGAACCTTTAATATCTTGCAAATGGTAGCTTGGATTTGGGTGCCATTTTTTGAAAAAGTTTTTTTAATTCAAATATCCATAGTTTAGGATTTTTATTTGTCAAAAATGTACTAGTTTATAAAGTGCCTAAAATTTTGGGTCTCTCGGGATGCATTTTCGGCTGAGTCCGACGTCCTATTTGCTTTAGTCTTGCATTGATTGCTCTAAGATGCATTCTCAGCTAAGTCTGACATCTTTTGAGTGTGCACTTGCATATTTGGGGGGGGAGGTTCAATATTTTGGGGGGGGGGGTGTGATTGCTTTTCACAACTTGCATATCTTTGCTTTCATTCTCCTTTCTACATAATTTCACAACTTGCATTCAACACAACTTCACCTAAATTTAGCTAAAAGTGGATTATTTTCAACTTAAACCCCTAAAACCCTTTAACTATCATGAATGGAATGTTAAAATATCAATCATTCTTAGAAGCAAAGGGTTGTATAGGATCACCATGGGTACTGAAGTAAAACCCAACACTGATGCTGAAAAGGTTAAGTGGTACAATCGTAGTGATGAAGCCTTTGGATTATTGAGCTTGTTTATGTCTCTAGAACTTCTCTTCCATCTAGAATCCTCTTAGAATCCCAATGACATATGGGACACCTTAGAAAAATTATTTGGGAAGCTTGATAAGATGAAAGGTCATGAGCTCGAAAATGAACTCATAAGTCTAAGTCCTAGCAACTTTGACACCCTACAGGACTTCTTCACTAAGTTTAAGGCCCTTAGATTGCAATTGAAAGAATGTGGGATAGAGAATAAATATGATAAACTCATACTTTATATTCTCACAAAGTTAGGTCCAAGCTATTTCATCTTTTTCTCCACTTTCCATGCCACAAAAAGTGCCCTTGGCACTACATGGAAAATGCCTTCTTTGGATTCATTCATTGCCGACTTGACTAGGGAGCAAGATAAGATAATTCAAATGGGCACAATGAAGTCTACTCAACCACAATCCTTGATATCTATAAATGGTAAGGATAAGACTTCAACAAAGGAGAAGAAGAAAAAGAACAAGGACCAGGAGAAGAAGAAAGAAAACACCAATCCTACTAAAAACAACACTGAGACTTCCTCTTCCAATGCTAAACCTAAGAAGGAGAAGGTTAAGTGTGCCTATTGTAAAAAGATAGGGCATGATGAACACAAATACATGAAGAAACAAATAGATCACCTAACTCATCTTGTAGAGAACAACAACATAGGTGCTCATGAGTCCATCAAGTAGAATTCATCTACCCAAGATTATACTAAGGCAAAAGGCAAGGGTAAGGAGAAAGAAAAGGGCAAGGTCCTTGTAGCTACAACAGCTTCTACATCTTCATGGGTCATCGACTCGGGTTCTTCTCACCACATGGGCTCTTCACTAGTTGAGTTTTCATCTTTAGAGCCTTGTAGAATGACTTCAATTAATTTGGGTGATGACACTTCAGTTTATATTGTAGGGAGAGGGTCAGTTGAAATGGAAGGAGGAACATTCAATAATGTTCTAAGTGTTCCTTCTCTTTCAACCAATCTCCTATCAGTGTACCAAATCACTCACATTGGTTGAGGCATGAGAGTTGAGTTTTCACCAGATTTAGTGGCTATCAAGGAGTTGCATAGTGATACTACAGTGGTAGTGGGTAGGGTAGATCACCAAGATAGGTTATACACCTTATCACATTTTGCATTAGATTCTTCTCCAATAGCATTACTGACTCATTTAGATGAAGTTAGCAAATTGTGGCATGAGTGGTTTGGCCAACTTCACTACCACTACCTTGAGCAACTTTGCAAAAATGACAAGGTCATTAGCTTTCCTCGTGTCCAATTCTCAAAAGGACTTTGTGAGGGGTGTTCCCTTGGGAAGCATCCCAAAGCAAAATTTGACAAAGGCAAAGCTTGGATGGCTTCACAACCTTTGGAGTTAGTCCACAGTGATGTATCAGGACCCTTTCCCAAACCATCTTTCACAAGGGCCAAGTACATCCTCACTTTCATTAATGATTTCTCTAGGTACACTTGGATATATTTTCTCAAACAAAAGTCTGAAGTGTTTGAAAATTTTCTAGACTGTAAAGCTCTTATTGAGAAATAGAGTGAGAAATCCATCAAGGTTCTTCAAACTGATAATGGAGGGGAGTGTGTCAACATCAAGTTTGAGTAATTTTTCACCACACAGGGGATTGATTTGTAGTGCATAGTCACTTACAGTCCTTCACAGAATGGGGTTGTAGAACATAAGAATAGGTTCTTAAAAGAGATGGGTAGCTGTATGATTCACTCTAAATCCTTAGCACCATAGTACTAAGTTGAAGCCATTAATTATGCTTGCTACATTCAAAATAGGGTTCCTCAAAAAACTTTGAAAGGGATAACACCCTTTGAAGCTTGGCATAAAAGGAAACCTAATGTTGAGCACCTTAGAGTTTTTGAATCCCAAGCCATGGCCTACATTCTAAAGAAGAAACGTAAAGCTATGGAATGTCAGTCCAAGCCTTGCATCTTTGTAGGATTTCTAGACGGTATTAAGGGATATCACCTTCTAGATCTAGCCAATCATGAGTTATTCATCGAGAGAAGTGTCCATTTTTAGGAGAGTCCTAGAGACTCAACACTTGACACTTCTTCTCCCTCATTAGATCTACTTCTTCATGATTATTCCTTGTCAGATTCAGATCAGCCATAGTAGGTTCTTGAGCCAGAGTCATCTTCTTCTTCTTCAAGTTTAGATAGCAAGGATAGTAATGTAGGGTCATCCACCTTTAGTCAGTTAGAGGATGAGGAGTTAGCACCTGACTCACCCACTTTTGGGCCACTTTGGGCTAGACAGACACTTGAGAGTGATGGCACTTGGGTAGGAGATCCCCCAAATGACAAACATACTAGGGGGATTTTTAGAGAGATCCACATGCCTTCTTTGCTTCAGTTTTAGATCCACAGACTTTTTGAGAGGCATCGGGGGTACTTGAGTTGGATAATGCTATGAAGGAAGAATATTCTTCCTTAATAAAAAATCACACTTGGGATTTGACTTCACTTCCTAAGGGAAGAAATATGGTTTGATGTAGGTGGATATATTAGACCAAGCTTGTAGAAGATGGGTCAGTTGATAAGTACAAGGCATGATTGGTCACCAAGGGTTTCTCATAGGTGGTAGGCATTGACTACTCAGAGACCTTTTCACCCATTGCAAAGATGACTTCTATCTGACTCACCTTGGCTATTGCCACAACACATGGTTGGGATGTGCATCAAATGGATGTGAAGAATGCCTTTCTTCATGGATACCTAGATGAGGAGATCTACATGAAGATGATACAAGGATTTGTTTAGGATTCTTCCTTAGTATGCAGACTTAAGAAATCTATCTATGGCCTCAAACATGCCCCTCGAGCTTGGTATGCCAAGATGGTTCCTTCTTTCTCATAGCGGGTTTCACTAAGTGCCATTCTAATCCCAATGTCTACTTCTTATAGCAAGATGATTCGCTCTTGATTTTGGTTCTATATGTTGATGACCTTTTGATCACCGAGAGTTCTTCATCAGCTATTACAATGGTGAAGGCATCTCTTTAGGATAGATTTAACATGATAGACTTAGGCTTGTTGCACGACTTCCTTAGCATTGAGATCTCACAGTCAAATTCAGGGATTTCTCTTGTACAGCCTAAGTATGCTCTTGACTTATTAGCTCAATTTCATATGGATGATTATAAGCCATCTCTAACTCCATTTCTAACAGGAGTCAATCTTGAGGCTGATTGTTCTTCACCATTGGTTGACGCCACGCAGTATCAACAACTTGTTGGTAGTCTCATCTACTTGACTCACACCAGGCCTGACATATCATATATAGTGGGACTTGTTTCTATATTCATGTAGGAACCTCATGAGATGCATTGGAAAGCAACTAAGAGGATCTTGCATTACATACAGGGTTCACATAGATACGGGATTCATTATAGATTTGGCATAGATGTTGAATTGGTTAGATATACATATTCAGACTAGGCTAGAGATTCACAGACTCTTAAGTCCACTTCTGGTTACAGTTTCTCTCTAGGTTTTGGTCTTATTAGTTGGCCTGGCAAGAAGCAGAATGCTATTGCTATATCATCCACAGAGGTAGAGTACAAGGGAGCTATTAATGCAGCTACTGAGGCCATTTGGCTTTAGGGGATAGTTTTTGAGCTTAGCATTCCTATCAGGTAGCCCACCATCATTTATTGTGATAACCAGAGTACCATTTAGATTTGTAGGAATCTAGTTCAGCACTAACGAACCAAGCACATAGAGATTCACATGCATTTCATTTAGGAGCTTATTCATAGTCAGGTCATCGACTTGATATTTTGCCAATCTTTGGAGCAAGTTGCAGACATCTTCACCAAACCTTTCACCAAGAGCAAGTTCATTCATCTACAATCTCTTCTTGGGGTGTGGTCTACATTTGCAGCATCATCATCTTCAACGGGGGCCTTCTAGCCTCTTCTTTCTTTTATGTCTCTCTTTTGGGGGGAGTTTTTTCCTACGAGTTTTCTCCTTTTCTCTATCTTATGGGAGATTACATTTGTACATGGGTACCTCATTAGGCCTAGTTGTTAGGACCCATTTTATATTTCCACACTGCCCACCTAAGTTGCGCTTATGGGGGGTATTAGTGTAGGTTTTTATTTTTCCCTATTTATTAATTAGGGAAATTGTATTTCTTGTGCATAAATGGATTTTTCCTACATTTGTGGGATAGGCTAGCTTATGTGGAGGTGTGTGTCATAGATGTGTCATAGGTGTCATAAGAATGTCATAAGTAACTCCATTAATGGGAGTTACTTCTCTATTCTTAGCACCTTATCACCACCTTTCATGGAGGAGTTACAATCTATTCTTGGGGTGCCTTGTCCACCTTTTATGAAGGAGTTACTTACATACTCTACTATATGTATTCCTCACTTTGGCCATATCATGTTAATCAGATTTTGGTTTTCTCCATTTTTTCTTGTGCAAGTTATCTTCTTGTGTTATTTTCAAATTGATTTAGCATCTATGTGATGTGCACTTGCTTCATCTTGTGTGATCACATCTCCATTGCACTCATGTTATCTAGATTCTAACAACAACTCTGATAGTAAATGAGTTATGGGTTCCCCTACTGCACATGATCTTTACTCACTCTAACACCTTAGATATTGGAGGCTTGATAAACTTCAAGTTGGTCCATGCCATTATAGATTCCCAAAAGAGGGGATTCCTATATGATGAGCTACCTAATTGATGCCATTTATGGGATTCTCTCATTCAACTTGTCAACCTTTCCTACTAGGTTCCTAGTGGACCAATTATCCATGTAGTTTTCTTCAATCTCTATGGCCATAAGTTACACCAACATGTCTAGGATGTTTGTGACTAATACCTAGTGGTGTACTGGGTAGTTAATGAAGATTACATACCCTATCTCTCTAATATATTACAAGACTCCATCATAGCCACAAGAGACTACTAGATATATAAAAATGACACAATTATCCAATTTGGAGGATTCCTCCAACACCCCATATGCCCTCCATATTATGTGCTTGATTGCCTAGCTGAGTAAGAGATCACCTCTCAACTAGTGAATGGCATATTTACTTTTGTGTACATCATCAATAGAAGGCATGCCCTCTGATCTAGATCACCATATAAGGTAAGATATACAATAACTTACCCTCCATACAAAATATGGATATTAGGTGAGACTCCACCCTAGAAAAATGCAAGATTCAGTAGTGGGACCCTAAAAGAGTGATTTAGGCCCATTTGGTGTAGTATTAGACTCAGTTCCACATCAAATACAACCATTAAGCTAAAGATTATGATGAGTTCTATCTAAATTCCACCAATGAATAGGATTTTCTATTTTGGATAATAATTAATAGGAATAAGAAAGTGAAGAAGGCTCAAACATGCCCCTTAATAACCCCATCATCTCTTGCTCAATTCATGGAGGACCTAACTCCAACAACTCTGGCCATCTCTCAAATAATCTTTTAGGGTATCCCACCACCTTATCCTCCTCAAACTCTAGCCCCAAATCTCACTCACCTTCTACCAATGACTTCATATCCTCAAGATCTACCTCTACCTCCTCTAGTTTCTCTTCACACTCTACCTCTACCTCCTCTAGTGGCCCTAACTCCTCAAGCTCCACCTCTTTAGACAACACTAGTGACCATGCCCTAGTATAAATTAGCTCATACTACATAGTTCTCAATAGCCCAAGCATATCCCACTTAACTACCAATACTATAACCTCTAAGATTTGACACAACTAGAAGCTCAAGAGTGATCCTTAATAGAGGTACTTAAAAAATACTTGTCTAGGTTCTCCCACTCAATCCTCCATATCCTCCCATTTCCCTTCCACCCCTTGCTCTCATAATAATCCAACTCCTTATTCTAATGCCCACTAGTTCACTTCCATCTCACCCTCTATTTAACATTGTCTCCCCTCCATATTTCACCCAATTACCCTTCTCCTTGGTCCTTTTGAGTATCCTCACTTCCCCTTTCTCTTCCACTCTACACATCTCATATCATATTACCTCTATTAGGCATGCACTCAATTATATGTGTAATTATAGCTTTTGGTAACCTACTGCCTCTATAATTGACCCTAATTATCCCCACTCTATTCATACCAACACTCCTTTTAGTGGATCTAATTCCTCTACCATTAAACCCTACATCTTATGCCATCAGAGTTAGATCATCCACCATGACACCTAAAGTTAACCTAGGAAAGAGGTCAAAGAATAAATAATAGGTGACCCACCTTTCATCTCTAAATTGAAGACCTTTATTCCCATTTCCACCTCTTCTATAGGTCTTAATAAATCCTTTAACCTTAGTATAAGTAGCTTGATGATTAAATCCCATACCCCTCTCTCCCTTACCCAAGTCCCCATTGGCTTCAACTTCAATTATCTTATCTCATCCATATGTTTTCATGATCTATTCTTAGGGGAAATCCTACCTCAAGTGAACCTCACCCAGGAATAATGGTGAGCTCAAATGTTCCTATGGGCCTCCCCTTTCATTCTCCCTCATTTTTCCCCTATACCTCCTCTGCCTCCACTTCCTCCATCTCCCCTCCACCTAATCCTCTACCCTTCACCACCATTTTATCCACACCTCCTACACCCCCCAAAACTTGAGAGATGGTCATGGGGTCACATGCACCATAGATGGATGTCTAGGGTGACTCAAACATATAATGAAGTTTTGATAGAGCCTTTAGGAGCATGAAGAGGATGCTCACTCAAAGATTCATCTAGAAGGGGAACTTGATGATATAGAAAACCCATTAAGATCTATTTTCCATCACCAAGGTAAGGAATTATAATAGAGTAGAGAAGATGGTTTAGGACCCATTATCTATCTTCTTAGCTACCCATGACATGTTCAATAAAATACTCAAGGACATGTAGGCACAATTGAAGAGTACACTCTCAATTATAATAATTTGGTAGGTCAAATACACCTTCCTACTACTTTTCTCAATCTTTGAGAAAGTAGAGGGACTCAAGTTGAGACTAACATAATTATATAATAGATACAGGACTACACGTGAAGGATCAGGGAGATTTATAAGAAGTGTTAGAATCTAAAAGTAGTGGTCAACAAGGGGATGTTCCTAAATCTCAAATTGATGCCAATCTTAAATTTGGGTTTGTATCAAAATTATGTTTGGAATATGAGAATAGTAATAGAGGAGTGGTTAGCCCTATCCTGCACTATAATAGAACCCTTGAAAGAGGTGAGAATAAGACACTAACTTATTTTTGGGAGGTCAAAATCTCCATTCCATTTAACCTAGATGTCACTCTACTTAACCAAGGTGAATTTATAGTCCACCTCAGTCAATTCAACCAGTGTATAGGGATAAAGTGGCCAAGGCAAACTAGGAAGGAGTTTGGGTAGTGTTGGATCCATCAACTCAATACACTACAAGCAACAACCAAGTTTTAGGATTCTAGGGCTATATGGAAGAAAAATTTTATATCTCCTAGAGATTGTTAGCTTAGATAGAGGTGAACTTTAGGGAGCCTCTAATGAACTTCACCAATTTGGATAAGGAGTTTGACCTTGTAGCAGTCACACTAGAATTTAGGAGTGCCCATTTCAAAGTAGTTGGGAGATGGCATATCTTAACCACCTCCACATGTTTATAAGTGGTACCATATATATTTTTTATAGGTTTTTTGGGATTTATTTTTATTTAAATTTTTAAATATAGTTATAACTATGATGAGTGGTCATCATGACCTAGGATGAGATCCTCATGATTTTTGGAGGTGAGTCCCAATCCTCATCTATTTATATAAGAATCATATTCTATGTTAGGGTTAACCAAAAAAAATTTGAAAGTGTTTTTGGATTATTTCTAGGATTTCACATGTATTTCCCTTTGCACTCTAGACTATAATAGTGGCCCAGATTGATTATTGTATTAGTTTTTTTACATTTTAATACATACAATCTTTGTTTATGTAAAAGGTTATTTTATAAATTCAATGTTATTTCATCATCATGTTTAAATGTTCAAAATTTCCATGTTATTTGGATTAACACTTTATATATATCATGATTATGATGTTCTTAACTACTATATTCTCTATGTGAGTTATTTCATTTCTCTTTTGGTAAGTGTTGATAATTTGTGTGCTTAGCTATAACTTTTCATATGGTGTTTATGTGTTTTTTAAAATAAACCCATAATACTAATCTTTGTTATGAATCCACATTAAAGGTGTACTCATTATTCCCTTAAAATCTCCCAACTGTATCTTCTTGGAGGTAGAACTTTAGTGAAACTCTATCTACAATGGTATAACTGTGAGAGAGTCACTTAGTTCAATCACCATTGAATTGATCTCATTTTTGAATTGGAATCTTCCTTTTTTACCTTACCCTTACCTCTCCTTTTTGTTTATTTAGTGTTTTTGAAATTTCCCTTCCCCTTGTGTTTAGAAAGAACAAACTTAACAATTGAAGTATTCCTAGCTGAATTTGAACTATGTGAAGCATAGTTTATTAAACTTATAGTGGTAATAGTGTATCTCTTGGATACTATTCATGTATACTCTATTTGTGAAGTATAATACCCATAGTAATTCCCTAGGCTAATCCCATATCAATCCTAAAATAGAGGATGAAAATCCATATTTTCTCCCACCTTCCCATTTCTGAGGAATATCCATTCTCATGGGCATCTTAGGGTAAGGAGTAGATGGGAGTGAATAATAGTTGGTGCTATAAGGAGGGCCTATTTATATTGGTTTTTAAGTTCAACTCATTTTAATAACATAGGTTGAGTTAGGTTTTTTTGTGACAACATGACTAACTATTGTTTGATCATGCATCATCTTGGAGACTAGTTCACCTATTACCAAGGGTAGGTCCCACCAAGGTAGATTGATAATTTCCCCTTAAATTTCCATATAAAACCTAGATCTAGTCAACCTAGACCTATGATAATTCCTAAAATTTACTCTCTACAACCTATTCCAAATTTGCACACCAAGATGGCCTAGTTAGCTAGCTCAATCATGAACATCCTAGGAGTCATCCATGATCTACCTAGTAACCCTAATAGGTATATTCCTTATTTCATCCCTGGTGTAAGATGAAATATGGAGGAACACATAACCTCTTATAAGACCACCTTGAGACTCTTGAATTCATAACATGAGGATATGGCATGTAGATTATTCCCTTTTACTCTAATGGACTCTACCTATGATTGGTTCCTAAACCTTCTTGAAGACTCTATACCAAGTTAGGAAAATTTTAGTTATACTTTCCTCACCTAATTTTTCTAAGTAATAGACCTCAACATAATGTACTATCATTTTGCTTGTATCAAGAGGGAACCCTATGATCCCATTATAAATTTCAATGCTAGGTTCTAAAATATGTATAGTCAAGTAACTGTGCTTTACTAACCCAAACCTTAGCTATCACTTGAAATGTACAAGAATGCCATATAACCTTAGATGGATATGTTCCTAAGAAGAGATGCATCTATAAAAAACCTATCCTTAACATATTTAGGAGCCATCAAAGTGGATAGGCAAGTGAATCCTTAGGGATACACCATAACCCCTACTCCTAACATGTTACCACAAATATCTACATTAAACTTATTACTTTAATTAACCAAAATGCACCTATTCCCTAGCCACTCCCTTTAATGCATCAACTCCCACTTTATCATCCCACTTCAAAACAACCATTGTGTTACCTAAACCCATGGGTTCTAGATATGATTCTATAGACTCAACATCAAGTGATATTAGCTACATATAAAAAAACCCAAACCACACCTCAAGACTCCACTAAAAATGAGTTAAATTCTATTCAAAAATGGTACAAAATCTCAATAGTGACTTCCTAAGGATACAAAGACAAATGAGCAACTCTAACACAAAAAGCTCCAACAAGAATTGCATGTATCAAAGGTTGAATAGGTACTAAAATTTCCATCACAACCACTATAACCTTCACCCAATAGACTCCCTAAATAAATATCTTTGAGATAACCTTACCTAACTAGTGTTTAGTCCAAAACATAGCAACACATAGAGAAATAGACTGCACAGAGTTAGGTTATAATTTTGAGATCTTTCAAAAGGAAATGGAAGAATATGAGGTAGTTTCCAATCATATAAAATCCTCCAACTTAGGTAAAACCCCAAGTACTTTGATGGTATTAAAAACCTTAGATTTCAATAAACAAAAATAAAATGATCTAGAGGAAAGTATTAGTGAGGTGTAGCCATTTTAGTAATTACAAAGGAGAAATTATGCATTTAGGATCAAAAACAATAACATCCCATTACTACCTTGACCCCCTAAATAATGGTACAACCCCACCAGATCAAAATGATAAGAATGGTCGTCTACTTCTAAGATGTCAAGAGCCTAAGATACCTATGAAAACCCAACCAACCCATAGAAAAGGGGGTTACAACATAGTGGAGGATGTGAATAAAATCAAAAAATAACATTACCCTTCACTAGCTTGCCCAAATCATAGAGAAACAAGACCTTTTGTTAAAATATTTGACTCAAAATCCAACCCTCAAGGCCTAGCCAAAATCAAGAGTAACACACACCAATATGCTTATACACAAGAATTAGATGGATGTTCCACATTACTTTTTACCATCTAGTTATTTGGAAAGAATCTATATAACTGATTATTAGATTTTGGAGCCTCAACCAATGTGATTTCAATAAGTATATATGAGAAACTTGATATAGCCCACATAAAATCATATAAATTAGTGGTCTAATTAGATAAATCAGAGGTGAGCTTAATAGGTGAGTTATTAAACATCCACATCCAATTGGAATATAAACCTAGGATTTAACACTTTATATAAATTCAAGTGGTTTACATCCCATAATCCTATGGTATGTTCCTCAATAGATATTGTTCCAAGGCCCTAAATAAATATATGAGCACATATGTCTCACATATGTGGTTTTTATAGAGATGGGTATCTAACCAAATATGAGTGGATAGCGAACCATGCCATACACATGATCACCTAATATAATTTTATTAATGAGAATATAAACCTATCTTCCTTAAACCTAAGCATATATACACTAAACACCAAGTCTCTAAAAAATAGACCAGTTATAGCCCATGTTTGTTTGGCCTATGGTCTCTCTATGTAGAGAGAGCTTGCTCAAAATAAGGAAGTGAAAATGATGTTTTACTTATATATCCCTAAGGGAGGAAACATCTAACATCCTATAGGCTATAATTCCCTTATACAAATAACTTTACATAATATGAAGCTCTAATCCTAGGATTATAATTTACATTGAGACATGAGGAAAATGAACTAAGAGTATTTAGTGACTCTAAAATGGTGGTTAACTAGATCAATGTAAATTATCTTACCTTAAAAGGTATAAACATAAAGCTTGGGACCTTATTGAAATATTTAATGTATTCAATATCATCCCCATTCCCTAGGTAGAAAACTAAGTAGTAGACTTTTTAACTTCAATTGAAAAAAACTTAACCCCTCTAAATGACACTAAGCTATAAGAGTTATCTATAGAACTCCTCCCTTGTACTTCTATCCTATACAATATACTAAATTCTAGGTTTTTGAATATGACTATCAAATCATCTAGTTCCTTAGTAATGAGGGGAAATTTGACACCCAAATCATAGATTAAAAGGATAGAGACAACCTCAAGATTGATTTAGATAAGGATGGTATCCTAAAAATTCACGGCAAGAGGATCTTAAAATGGATGATTTCACTCAAAATAGAACTTAATGCATTGGACCCAACTTTTTTAGGATAAAAGGCCTAAGTTTAAATATTATAAGTATTTATTCATTAATATCAACCCTATAGATATCCCCTAGATAATTAATAAGGGTATATATTGGATAGACCATGAGTTGGAATAGTTGTAAAAAGTATTGCTAAGGTACAAGGATATAATTTCCTAGGCCTATGGATACCTTAAGGTCTTTATCCTAAGATTAATTACTCACACCATCTCCTCAAAACCTAACCAAAAACCCTTTAAACAAATGCATAGGATGTTTAACCCAATCTTTGACCCCTTAATTCACAAGGAGATTCACAAATTACTCTATGAAGGGATAATTTTCATGATATTCCACTCTACTTGGGTGGTTAACCTAGTCCAAATGTAGAAAAATAATGGTGAAATCCACCTTTGTGTGGGCTTCTAGAATTTAAACCATGCCTTAGATAAAGACAATTATCTGTTGCCCTCATTACACAAGGTAATCCAAATCGTGAGTGGGTCTTAAATGATATCTTTATTATATGGCTTCTTAAGATATAACTAGGTCTTGGTCAATGTAAGAGATAAAACTAAGACTACTTTCACCACTAAGTGGGGCACATTTTCCTATAAATGGATTCGTTTTGGGCTAATCAACATCAGGACAACCTTTCAAAGGGAAATGGACATCACCTTTGAGGGCTTGATAGGTAAGAGCATAATTATATATATGGATGACCTAACCATGTTCTCTAAAAATAGGTCAGATTGTATTCACCACTTGGAGATAGTACTTGATAGATTCATAAGTTATGGCATCTCCTTAAACCCAAATAATAACATGTTCAATGTCACCGAAGGTAATCTTCTTGATCACATTGTCACAAAGGAAGGAATTACTATAAACCCCAAAAGGGTGGATATAATTTCCAAACTACCTTTATCTAAAATCAATAAATAACTAAAATATATCTTTAGTAAAATTAAATTTGTATGCAAGTTATTTTTATATCTCTTGAGATAGTGAAGCCTTTGAATACAATGTTGATATGATGCTAAAGTGGAGTGGTAAGTAGAATCAAGGAAAGCTTTCTAGGATATAAAAGAAGTTATCATACAATCCATGATCCTTATCATCCTAAACTATATGTATGATTTATATGTTTACCCTTTTAGTTTAGATCACACCATTACCACCTACCTCACCTAGATTTTAGAAAGAGAAGAACACCCAGTGGCTTTTATGAGCACCAATCTTAAAGATGTTGAACTCTGGTATTATACCCTAGACAAATATGCCTATGCCATGGTCAAGGTGGTAAATAAATTTAGTCATCACATCATCCATAATAGAGTGTATTCTATTGTAGGTACACACCACTAAGATGAGGTTAAATCAATGGTTTAACAATATTACAATCTAATTCCCAACTCTTCAAGCTACTTAACCAATCATATCAATATAAAAGATAGATGAATCAAAGAACAAGCATGAATGAAACCATAATACAAAGATTTATGTGGAAAACCATCATGGGGGAGAAAACCCACTCTCAAGTCTATAAAAAAATAGACTACATTCCTATATGATGATTACAAACAAGTTACTTTAGTGAAGTACCCACTTCACAAGGAGCACCAACCCCTAAAGATGATAAGCACCAACTTGCCTAAGATGTTGAGCACAAACACAACACCTATCATATGAATAAATATTCAAATTTTATCACTTATAAATTTGATATAGAAACCCTAAAATAATACCCTTCTCTAAGTTTGCAACTCCACATAAGTCACCATTCACCAAGCTATCTCTTCAACACAAGTAAATAACTCCTCAAATATTTTGTTTATATTTAAATATACCCTTATAAATATGATAAAAATAATCAATAGAATCAAAAAATTATGATTATTATAATTAAAATTTTCTCCACTTAATATTATACAAACATTAATCATCAAGACACCCAACAACCTTCACACAAGGTCTTCAAAAATCAATATACACTTTCTTGTCTAACTTCATTCACACACCCAAAAGGCATAAATCATCTTGTATATTTACCATTAACTATTATGGTCAGTAATATCACTTTATAATATCTTATAAATAATTATTCATGTCCCCCAAGGTCATCCATAATTCTTTGCACAAGCTTTCTATACCATAGTATGAACTCATCTCACAAACACCTCACAAATGAAGCATAGCCCCACTTGTGTGACTATATTTGAATAAATAAAGATTAGTAAAATCTTCAAAATCACTATATAATATCTTCAATATTATCCAATCATTAATAACACTTGATCTAACCATCTACCCTATAAACAAACTCAATCATTCAAAATAGGTTCCTTTTGCTAGCAAAAACATCATGGTCAACCATTAGTCAACCATTAAATCAACTCCAAGTGACTAGGAACAATAATACTCACATTTAAAAAGGTAATAAATTCCATAAATCATATTCAATATCTTATACCTATTCATATTCACTGATTAGGCCTTCCAATTCCTCTTTTCACTCTGATCACTCTTTCTCACTTAAGACACCATTTCCTTCATATCAATTAGTCAATATTAACCTTCTATAACTTTGACACAAAAAGATTAATGTCACTAAAACTTTTCATGGCTATTTGATACAAGTCTTGAGCTTCAACAAACAACCATTATATCATCTAGTCATTCATAGAAATCTTCCTTAGAAATAAGAGTATTGTTAACAACCCATTTTTTGTGAGACCCAAACACTATCAAGAGACAATAATAATTTATAAGAAACCTAAAGGAGACATATAAAACCTCTAATCATCATATTTAATCACCCAATCCATTTTTATTTCAAACCATCAAGATCTTCTCTATTGGGTCTAAGACTAGGGTTTTTGCACACAAAAACCTGCTTAGTTTCTTAATGATCCTTCATAAAGGATAGGACCTTAATATATGAAATAATTCTTGGATAATATTCTTTAGGACCCTCCCAAAAATCTCCAAAAGGATTAGATCCCCATGCAGACCTTATACATGCTAAAAAACATAATAAAGTCCTTCTCAAGCTCACTAGACACCTTTCTAGCACCTCTTGAAGCTTTTAAACCAACTTTATGACTTTTTAGCTTAAAATATAACCTCAAACCTAATAAATATGCTTAAAAAAACTTTCCTAACCATATATCATGTAAAAACAAGCTTCACCAACCTGAAAACACCCTTTGACCCTTCACAAGGCCTCATAAGCCCACCTAGGCCAATAGCCAAACCACCTTACAGACCACTAGCCATATCTTAAAAACCATAAACATAACCTCTTAGCACCTTATACTTATCTAGCATGCATATTAAAATCATACTAACCTCTTCATCATGTCACACAATCTATATAGATAATCATGTATGATCAAGCCTACAAGACATAAATTGACCTACATACCATATAAAGTCCATATGAAGGCAACCCTTAAGCATAAAACACATTAGGAACAAGTAAAAAATAATCATACCAAGATTCATTCAGCCATACAACATCCACATAGGACACCTATACACATCCTTGTAAGTATCACATTGTACTAAGCACACTATGCCACCATGCTCTATTTTATTAACATCATAGACCAATTTGTCATTATTAATGCCTCTAATACATGAATTAAAACACCTATCATCAATATCCCAACACATTTCATTATCCTAGACCCAACTATAAATCAAATGCTAGGATAAAATGAACTAGGTCAGAAGAGAGGTTGATGGATGATAAAATTATAAGAGTATGACTTAGAAATCAAGCCGACCAAGTTGGTTAGGGGACAAGGCCTCACCCAACTAATAATAGAGATAAAACCAAGAATCACAATACACCAGGTGGACCAATAAAGGGTACAATACTCATACTAGTATTCCCTAGTTATGCCATTTCTACTTTATTCAAATGCACCCCAGAGACTCAACCATACACAAAGAAGAGCCCTCTAGTTGAAAGCTATTCATTATATGCTGAAGAAAGGAGTTCTCCTTAGAATAAATAATGAGGGAATCTACATCTAGTATGTATCATAAAAAGAGGCCAAGGACATAATGGAAAGTTTCCATGAAAAACTAAGGTCCTTTAAGAAGGTTAATATTGGATCATGTTGTTTAGATATGTTCACACTCATATCTGTTTCTACCACCAAATGACAAACATTTTATAAAAGGTAAACTCATACCACAATTATGCTACAACCTATTATAGAGTCTATGTTGTTTACATAATGGGGGCTAGATTTGATGGGAGTGATTAACCCCAATTCACCAGTCAGTCATAAATTCATCCTCACATGCACAAAATATTGCACCAGATGGTCTAAGGTAGTTGTGATCAAAAGGACTACCACTGTTAAAGTTATTAATTTAGTAGAGACTTCCATAGTCACTTATTTTAGGGTCCCCATTTATTTAGTATATGATAATGGCCCTGCATTTCAATCTATAGAATTTATAGAGTGGGCCTACAATAATGAAATCACACTCAAGTTTTCCTCTAATAACTTCTTGTAAGGGAACAAATTGGTAGATTCTAGAATCAAAAACTTGATCAACACTATCAATAAATCATCTGGAGAGAAGCCCTAGGAATGACACTCACTACTAAATTTTGCCTTGTGGGTAGATCACACCAAGTATAAATAAGCCCTCAAAATCTCTCATTTCTTTCTCTTCTATGGATTGGATCCAATCATACCAATCACTCTAAAAACTCCTATGTATAATTTCATTCAAAAATTCATGGAACTAGATGATAAAGCAAATTCTAGACTCTTAGACCTTATTCATTTAGAGGAAACCCAAGATGAAGCTTTAATGATATTTAGAAAGCATTAAGACACAGTCAAGAGGGATAAGTTTAAGACCTTTATAATCTTGGACTTAGTCCTGATGTGGGACAAGGCCCATGAGAATAAAGGCTAGCATTCAAAATTTAACCCCTTTTATATCAGCCTATACCAAATTACCAAAATATTGGGCCAAAATGCCTTTTGTCTCAAGGACCTCGAGGGAAATGACTCACCACTTATATTAAATGGATATTTCCTAAATAATTATTTCTCAGTTGTCTCCTCCAAAGTGGTTTTTGAGTAATCAAAGTAGGAGGCATTATGTATATATTAAATAGATTTGATTTTATTGTGTGTTTGATTTTATTGTGTGTTTATTTATGTTGTGTGCTTTTCTTTGTGTTGTATTTTTCCCCTCCATCCCCTTATTTTTTATGCATTTTTCCTCTAACACCCATCCTTTTGTTAGTAACTTCTTCAAGTGGTGTCCAAAACCCAGGAGGATTACTAAGACATAGAAAATCCTACATTGAAACCTTCAATCCAAGTGATTTAAAAAATATAAAAGGGGACTCATAACATCCCTAATCTGATAGGCCAATGATTTTCAAATAAACAGGTGGATTTTAGATTAGCCTACACTTAGGATGGATACCAACCTACACTTAAAATAATAACTCTAGAAGATATTGGATTATTCAATATGATTAAGGATTGGCTAGCTATTCATAACTTCACCCTTATCCATTCACCCTTGGATTAGTCTCAAACCCTTAATGGATAAGACTAAATAAGTAATGACATATTCTCAAGAAACTTGGAAAAGAATAATGAAAGCATGCAAAATCTAAATTTTGAGTTTACCTAGAAAGGGATATAGAGGTAATCTCCATCATAGGATTTTTGGTTGGGTTGAAAATGGATCAAGGCCATGAATATGACCAAAGTCATCTCTATTGGGGCTATGGATGTATGTTTAGAATAAAAGCAATTCCCTAGTCACCCCCCTAATTTTTCAAGCCAATAATTCCCTAGAGAAAGTCTAATAACTAGTCTAACCTTGATTTCTTGAAGGTAATCTATGAATAAATCAAAATGAAAATAAATTCTCATACATGCTGGTGGTTGTCTATGGGTGGAAGCTCAATATGTTTCTTGATATTACAATAATTTTTGTGCCTCATTTTTTCTATGGATGATAAAAGAACCCCCATACAATATTTGTGATGATCAAGGAAAGAAGAATAAACTGGCCAGGTTCTAAGTGTTTCTTATCACATTCCTCATGAAATCCACTATTTATTATGGCCAACATGCTCCCTTTATCTAAAATGGGTTACCCCTCTAAAAATTTAATGAACCAAAGTTTCAGAGTTCTCTCCTTTGTTCTCATTGGTGATACCTACTTAAAACTTTAGAATTTACATTGCCTTAATTTTCTTCAATTAGTAATAAACCTTTTTTAACTTTTCTAAAAATAACTAAGTAGTGTTTTCTCTTTTAGCATATCATGGCACTAGTGTCATAGGTTGATTTACATAAGGACATGTCTCTAGATTCTAGTCCATTTCCCAAAGCAATAAACTCATTATCCTCTATGGCACAATGAGTCCTTTGTGTCTAATGGGTAAGCTTTAATGAATCATTTTATTTATATATTTCTTGCTTCATCATTTTTTGAATCTTGCAAAGCCTAACCCAATGGGAATTTGATGCATCATTTAGAGTCAAAAAGTATAGTCCCCTAGGCCTATTATAAATGTCAAATCCTAGGAGAGCCTAGCCCAATGGGAATCTATCACATCATTTAGAGTCAAAAAGGCTAGTACCCTAGACCTATTAAATATCTTAGAGCTTGAAAGAGCTCAGACCAATGGGAATTTGTTACATAATTTAGAGTTAGAAAGGCTAGTCCCCTGGACCTATCAGAGATGTCAGATCTTAGGAGAGCTTGGCCCAATGGGAAGCATTCAAGTCATTTTAAGTTAAAAAGGATAGTCCCTTAGACCTATCAAAGATGTTAGAGCATAGGAGATCCTAGCCTAATGAGAAGTTATTTCATAATTCAAAGTTAGAAAGGCCAATCCCTTAGACCTATAAGAGATGTCAGATCTTAGGAGATCTTGGCCTAATGGGAAGTTATCACATCATTTAGATTCAAAAAATCCAATCCACTGACCTTGTTAGAGATTTCAAATCCTAGGATAGCCTAGCCCAATAGGAAGTTATTGCATCATTTGGAGTCCCCTAAATCTATCAAAAATATCAGAGCCTAAAAGATTCTAACCCAATAGAAAGCTCTGATGTCACATAGTGAAAATATGAAATAGTTACCATTTATGACCTAAGAATCATAGAATGAGGTAAAATTGGTTAACTAAGGCCAATTAGGGTGTGACATGTGTCTTTAGGTGACACATCACCCAATCTAGTTGAAATACATGGAGTAGATAACTATGCCTAAATGTCAACTAGTAATGGGAGGACTAATAGATGGATGACACATGTTAGAAATCAAGATTTGGATGAGAACTTTTGAGAGATGTGATTGCATGACTACCATGCATTATACATTAATAAAATTAAAATCTAGACCCAATTGGATAGTTTTGAAAATATCCCATCGACATTGTTATATCGAGTTGGTGGTGAAGGATCATGGGCTCCAAATTTAATTTTAGATTTAGAAATAATGGGATAAAATCTAGCCACTAAATTAATTTCAAATTTATATCAAGTGAGATTATAAATTCCATTAGTAAAATGAGACATGTGCCTAAGCTTATAAATCCAAAAGGAGGCCCTTTAATAGTTACCATTATTGCCTTAGAATAAATATTAGGCTCATTACTTTGAAATTTACATAGAACCCTTATATCTCACACCTCTAACACCAATATATTCATAATTTACCTAATTTCTTACTCTAATGGCTGCCACATCTTCTAACTTGAAAGTCAAGCCCAAGTACCAGGGCACCACTTTCCCTACTAGTTTAACTAGGTACAAACTCTATAATGACATATTCAAAGTAAATGAGTAGGTACCCAAGGATTATGTATATTTTGATGATTAGATGGATGAGTATGAGGATGTCCTTTTATCCTATAAAATATGTAAACTTCATAGAGTTATAGCCAAACCAGAGGTATTTCCCTATGCTGACCTATTAGGTGACATCTTCCACAAGGCTATTTGTATGTAAGATGTTGTAAATTATTGGGTGTGTTTACCCACCTCTAGGAACCAAATTATTGACATATCTAAGAATTCCTTCAATTTGTATTACTCCCTCCTATAATTTTCATTCTCATACGATGCATTAGTAGTGTCAGTCTGGAATAACTATCACTAGATCTATGATGTCCTCCATGACTAGGCTAAGAACCCTAACTCTAAGTGTGTAAATAAAGAAAAGATCAATACTTACATAATTTGCACCTTCAGAGAGGAGGTTTGATTAGGCATGATCCTACTAAACTAGTTACTTATAGATTAAGACTACCAACATGTCAATGAGTTATGGGTTCCCCTACCACACATGATCTTGACTCTCTTTAACACCCCAAACATTGGAGGCTTAATCAATTTCAAGCTAGTCCATGACATTATAGATGCCCAAAATGGTAGGGGACTTCTATATGATGAGCTATCTTCTTGATGCCATTTTTGGTATGCTCTCATTCAACCCAGTAGTCTTTCTTGTGTGGGTTCCTTTATACAATATCTATGGACACTAGTTACACTAGCATGTCTAAGACATCTATGACTACTTATACCTGGTGGTGTATTAATTAGTCAATGAATTTCTCACATACTAACTCTTAAAAATAATTTGGGACTCTATCAAAGCCATAGGGGACTACTAGCTATATAAAATATGCCTGTCATACTATATGATTGACCACCTAGAAGAGTAGGAGATCACCTATCAAGTAGTGATTGACATATTTGAATTCTACATATAGAATCAACAAAAGGCATGACCTTTACTCTTGATCACTATATGAGGGCACATATATAGGACCTTACCCTCTATATAAAATACAAAAGTTGAATGAGCCTATTTCACCTTATAAAAATGAAAGATTTGGCAGTGGGACCTGTTGATCACTTTTTGCCACTAGGCCTAAAAATGGGTCAACCTAAGTCTTGAGCACCCTAGTCCACCTAAAACTTCATAGTTTTCATATCTCTTGATGAATCAGGACAATCCAAAATAAGTCACTACTTTTCATGTCAAGAACAAAAAATCTAGTGTTATGCCATGTCAAGGAAATGTCATGGTTGTTGTTCTTACTCCCTATCTCAATTTGTGTCAAGTGTCCTCATAGTGTTTACAATATGTGTGAAGGTCTGTAATAGGATTAACAGTGGTCTCAATAATCCAAATGTGCCATGATGGAGATGTTTGAATGTTACAACTAATGATTCATCATGAACCTTCTAGTGTATTTAAGATATGGCTTGATCATAAGTTTTTCTAATGTTATGAAGGTACATGTGAGCCTAATTGAAGTCTTTATCTTGTTATATAGCCCTTAATAAGTATTGAAATGCCATTCATTTGAATATTTTACTTGAAACCATAATAAATTATCTTAAAATGGATTATTTAACCCTTAAATGATGATATTTGACCTTAAAAGACCACTAGAGCCATAAAACATGCTTTTAAGGACCCCCATGAGAACCACATTACCATAATCAAGTGTTTCATATATTAATATTGTCTTTTTCACAAGTTATCACACCTAATTACCACTAAATGGGCCCCACACATGAGAAAATGTGTCTCTTCAATTCCCAGGCCATACCATGAACTTTCAAACATCATCTAACCCCTATTTTCCCTCCTACCTACCAATAATGAATTATGGTTTGAAACATGAGAAAACATAGGAAATTTTTAGGTTATAGGAGTTTTTAGAGTGGTACAAATCCATATAGTATGAATTTTCTTAAGTAAAATCAAGGGCATATAAGGGGAGTTCAACACATGATCATGATGAATAAATCCAAGTGTTTTACGGCCCAAAGAGCCAAAAATTGGTGCATTTCCTACACTAAGCTCTTTACAGACATGGAAAGAACTTAAGGTTTATGCTCAACCCATACAGAGGAGAGAGAGAGAGAGAGATATTACAAGATCTTGGACAAAGAAAGGATACTTTATGAGCTTCCAATCATGGGCATTGGTTTTAGGATTAGTCCTTTAATCTCTATGAATAAATTCTAATAAGCTGGGTAACCCAATCAGCATCTTCATCAATACAGGGTAAAATAAGGGGAATGATTTCAATGATTTTTTGATTTTTTGATCAAATCGATGATTTATCATGTTTTCTCCAGTCCTATAGAGACATTTCATGTCATCCTCAACTATTGGTTCATATGTGTTAACCTATAGGAATGAGAAATGTCTAAGCTAACATTGTTTATAGGCTGAAAACAAGGTTTCATTAGTGAATAGGAGTATTCAATGAATATGCCTAAAGGTGAATAGTGTTTAAAGGTGAAAAAATGGTGTCTTAAATTTATTAATCTCATTATTTCAAGTTAAATGTTTAGATGGATCTCTAGTCCTCCAAAATGGTGCTTCCAAGTGAGATTACCTTCAAATTTGGGTTCCACTACAAAGAAAGGTAGTATGTTATATAATGATAGCTTGGAGGTTATCAAAACACTATAAAAGACATATAAGGAGTGTTGATTTCATACCAAAAGGTCCTTATTTCAAGGTTTTAAAACCTTAGTATAACCTCTCAGACCTAGGAGCTATTGATCTACCATCAAACACCTTTATAATCTTGCTTAGCAAAAACTAAGGTTATTTATCAAAGTTGTGTTTTTTAGAAAGGCCTAGGTTTATATTTTACACTATTTATACCTCATTAATGCTCTCAAAGTGTTATATTCTATTAGGTATATGCATGGATATTTCTAGGTCCTTATAGGTCATTTTGGGTATGAGTTGATAGTTCAAACCAATCCCTCAAAAAGCCTCTTCTATTTGAAAACCTTGTCACTATCAATTCACCTCAATTGTAAGCCTTGCATTCCATGTTTCAAACTCCTTATGAAATCATAGTCACCACCTATAGGTCACTACCTTCTACTCAATACCAAGGTATTGAAACAAGGTCTAAATACCATGTAATGCTATCAAAAAACATTAGTGTTATTACAAATGAGTCTTCAAAGTCATAAACCCTATTGAAAGAGAAAATCATCACCTACAAGAAATGACCTAGATCCACCTTGTAAAAGTCATTCAAATTCATCATATGTAGATGAGCCCTAAACATAAGAAAGGGATATAAATAGGTACATGCCTATCTTATGTATATGAATTTTAACATAAGAGAGACATTGGGACCTCAAGTATAATTAAAAGCATACTCTCTTAACTCAAAGACCTGTTCCACAACCCCTTAGTCAATCAACATACATGATTTAGTACCCATAGTACTATTGAGTACCCTCACCCCTGAACATGAGATAATATATGCACATGAGGAAGTAACCCAAACCAATGAAGGTAATATAGGGATGTTTTTTCACTAAAGGCAATGAGACCTATAGAAATTCACTATGAATTGAATTGGGCACATGCAGTCAATCAAGGTTACCTAAAAATGAAGGTGTCAAGCTAAATAAAATGACAATGCCAAGAGAATATAAGAGGGAGCCTCGAGGAGATTAAGACATATTCTAACCCTCAAAGGTTTAACATGAGGGTTCCCATAGAAAATGAATTTTTCTAGTATAAGTTGCAAACCTAGAAGCATACAAGCTGTGGTATGATTGTGTATATAGGTGTGTTGGCAGGGTTAGAAGAGGTAGACCTTAGGAATATGATCAAGAATTTAAATATGATGTTTAAGCCCTGATACCACCCCTATGAAGAGCTCAAATAGGTTTATTAGGACACCAACATTATCTATTTCAATCGCATACATAGGATAGTGTAGTTAAGGTAGGCTACATGAGAAAGTAGGGCTAGTGAGGGGTTTGAGTAGATAGGAACAAGTATAGAAGAGGGAGACTAGGTTGGGAGGTTTCCTTAACAACTATATATATATATATATATATATATATATATATATATATATATATATAGTTATATAGTTATATAGTTGTTAAGGAAACCTCCCAACCTAGTCTCCCTCTTCTATACTTGTTCCTATCTACTCAAACCCCTCACTGGCCCTACTTTCTCATGTAGCCTACCTTAACTACACTATCCTATGTATGGGATTGAAATACAACTCTCTCTCTCTCTCTATATATATATATATATATATATATATATATATATATATATAGAGAGAGAGAGAGAGAGAGAGAGTTGTTAAGGAAACCTCCGAACCTAGTCTTCCTCTTCTATACTTGTTCCTATCTACTCAGACCCCTCACTGACCCTACTTTCTCATGTAGCCTACCTTAACTACACTATCCTATGTATGGGATTGAAATACAACTATATATATATATATATATATATATATATATATATATATATATATATACAAGTAAAGGTCCCAACACCCAATATGAGCCTATAATTCCCAAGTCATTCTCTTATGTCTAAGACCCTACCTCAACCTCAATAGCAAACCCATACTTATAGGTAGACTCAATGTAATGTGGGAGTATGTGAAGATGTTTTATACCCTATACAAGATATTTAGAGAATGATAATGCAATGAGATAGTTCCTTTGGGTTTTAGTCCTCTCCCAAGATCCATGATTTTGGGCAACCATATCAAGTTGCACTTTCAAACACTCATATATCTCACCATAAAGGGATCTAAGCCTAGGGATCTTAGGGAAACTTAGCACCCCTGTGGACTCAAAATTCATAAAGGAGTGAGTGGGGTTAAGGGGCCTAGATATATGAACCAACATTAATATAGTAGCATATATAGACTACTTAATAGGGATCTTGAGACTCACCATTATCTGCTCATATGTCCACACACACTTTGCATAGGACCCTAAGTTATTTAAGATAAATTAAGGGGTCAATGGACTATAAATTCATAACAAGAGGTTTTGGTTTTGAGGTTCATACTATATGAACCATCGTTAAGATGGTGGACCTTCAAAACCCTTCTTAATCTATGGCTCATACATGATGGGGGAATTATGCCCCAACATTCATGCAAATGAAGTGATTGAGATATTAAAGTGTTTTAATAGTCTTCCCAAGTCCCCTAAGCACTCAAATCACATATCAATTGGAACATACATGGGATATATTATACATATCAAAACTAAGAAAGTCATTTTAACCTATGAACAAGGAATTACGGAGTATTTTCATATATAATAATGGGTTATAAGGAGAGAGAGAGAGAGAGGGACCTGAAGTTCTCAAATGATTTCAAATTAGTCATCTACAGGGGCCTCCATGATTGGTAACTCTTGAAGATAGATCTAGTTATCCAAGTGAGAGAATATATGCATATAACAAGAGGTAAATGGATTGATCAAGCTAATATAGATGATATAAGGGACCTCAAGGGTGATTTACATACTAGAGAATGTGGCTAAAGGCCTCACATCTCTAGCTCTGGGTCATGACTTAGAAACCCTACACTTATGCCTATTGATCTAGCACCTTCATTAAGGTAATGTTGCTTAGACGTTAGATCAAAGGGGAAAAGGATATTAAAGAACATATAAAACCTTCATGGAAATGATCATTAAGTTTTTTTAGATGTGTAAGTCATGTTGGTTTATAGGGAAGATGATAAATCTAGTCATTTTGGCTTGAAGACACCTCAGACTACCCAAAATGCTTATTTATCACCCAAGAGACAAGTTGATAAGCTCACAACTATATGAAGTATTTACATGGGGAGATAGGAACTTTAGGAGAGGTGGGGGATTTTTACACAAGAGATTAGTGGCATTGGCTCAGAGGTTAAGTCTGTGACCTCTATGAGCCATTATTAAGAACATTAAAGCCTATTAAACCTCCCTAAAACCTTAATAAAGACCTGATTGGAAATATTTAACATAAAATGCATCCAACTGAATTAAAACACATAATAAACACTTGGGTCATGTATCCAACTTAGATAAGGCATTTGTTAGGGTACTGATCTATATAGACACCTCTAGAAACTACAAGTTTTTAATATTTTGAGTAGGAGATGAAGTGTAAGACTTATTCATAGGTTACCAATCATAGGAGGGGGTGGTTTTAGACTTTTTATGCATTCTCAAATCATAATATGTCCAAAAATATACCTAGAAACACTTTTTAAAACCTTTGCCAAATAAGTAGTCTCAAAATGCATGAAATTATTGACTTAGTCATCTAAGTGGAGTGAGATTGCAAGTTTGAAATATTTGAAAGGTATAAAACCTGGTATATAAGGTTGATTTAGGTTGAAAAAAAGTTAATTCATCTAGTTTGGATATCTGATTGAGTTCTCATAGTCACACTAACAGTGAATGGGCAAGAGACTAAGCTACTTGTTCATAAGCCTATTTAGCCAACAAAATAGAGAAGCTCATGGGCATATAATTCCATCATGAAGTTAATGTTACATCATAATAAATTTTTAACTACCTATTGAGGCAATAAAACTCCATATCTATGGGAATTATGAAGAATTTTGGGTGGTTTATTAAACATGGCCAATATGTAGGTAAGGGCAGCTACTTAATGCTTCATGAAGGAAGACTAATAAGACCTTTTCAATGCTTGATAACTAATTAAGGGAGATGTAATTGACTAAGGATGGTGTAAATGGTATATTCATGGGTCAAACATTTCTAAAAGTAGACCCCAACACTCCAAAGTGCTCATTCAAGGCATTGGTCAACCTAATCAATATATGATGGAGTATGAAAGGTTGTTGTAGCTACTGAATGAGTGGATGATGACCATTATGGCCTCTTAATTATACTTATACACAAATATTCCCTTCTCTCTCTTAATTTAATTTATATATATTTGAGATTTAATGCCTTTATTTTACATCCCTTGGTTGGGTATAGCAAAACTTTGCCAAATTATATCCTAAACCTTGAGAATCAATAGAGAAAAGGACTATTTATAGACTTCTTTTTAGCATTAGTGTGTTATGGTTTTTGACTTGTAGAAATTATGATGCTTTTCCCTCTTTTTAGGCCCTCCCCTTCACCTAATTATTATATTGTCATCATATGTAGGTCATGTGAAGTGTTAAAAGTGTGGTAGTTGTAATGAAGAGTGAGCTAGTTTATAGTGTGTCAAGTAGGCCTTATTTCCATTACCTTCAAGTTGTATACCTTCCACATAACCTCCAAATGAAAAACTTATTTTTAAGAGTGTGTCAATAAGCTAGTTTATTTTTAGTCTTTCATTAGATTCACAAAGTGTGTTTTAAGATCAGTCAAGAGAGAATAAGTGAATATTGGTGCATCACCACCCTTAGAATAAGTTTTATTTTCATGTTTTCATCCTATCTCTTTTCATCACAAAATCATTAAGTCTTATTAAGAGATATTCAATTGATGTACTAAGGGAGAGCCCCATAAACTAGAGGTTTGGTATTACCATAGGTCAACCATAACCATTAGGCCAATCCCATGTTAGTCTAATCTTGAATAAAATTGAACTTTATCCTTAAAAGGGTGAGGCTTGGAGTGATAATAAGAACCTAAAGGAGTGATTTAGGCCCATTTGTTGTAGATTTCAAATTTTCTCAACATTAACTATAGCCAAAAATTTAAAGATGATGATGAGATATATATTAACAGTATCATTGATTGGGAGGTGATATCCCATATAGTAGATAAGAGGAAGAAGAAATGGAATAAGGCTTATGTAGGCACCTTGATAACCCCTCTAACTCCTAATTTATTTTTGGAGGACCCTACTCCAATAGTTCTAGCCATCTCCTAGATAATCATGTAGGGTGTCCTGCCACCTTCTCCTCGAGTTTCAACCCCTACTCCCACTCACATTCTACTAGTGGCCCCATATCCTTTATATCTACCTCTACCTCTTATATTTACTCTTATTTCTCTACCTATACCTCATTTAGTGGCCCCACCTTTTCAAGATCCACCTCCACTTCCTCTGGTATCACTAGTAACTAAGCCCCAATAAAGCTAAATAAAGTAAGACCATCTGCTACAACACCCAAATTTAACTTGAAAAAGAGGCTAAAGAAGAAATAAAATATGTCTAATCCTTTATCTCTATCCCAAATACCTTTAATTAAAAATCCACTTCCTCTAAAGGTCTTGGTGACTCCTCTATCCCTATTAGTAGTGGCTCAGAGATTAGTTCCCTATCCCCCTCTCCCTTACCCAAGGCCCCACTAGATTCACCTTTAATTAGCCTATCTCACACATATTATTTCATGATGTATTTTTGGGGGTAATCTTACCTCAAGTGAACCTCACCTAGGAGTAATGTCAAGATCAAATGTTACTATGGTCCTCCCCTTTTGTTCTCCCTTATTTCACCCCTATGCCCCATCCACCTCCAATCCTTTCCTCCTTCACTCTTTCACTCTTTCCACTTCCTCCATTTCCACTCCACCTCATCTTCCACCCTTCAAAAATATTTCAATCACACTTCCTACATACCCAATAACATAGGGGATGGTCCTGGGGTCATGAGTGCCATAAATAGATGTCTAGAGTGACCCATAGGTACATTAGAGTTTTGATAGAGCCTCTAGGATCATGAAGAGGATTCTCACTTCGAGATTCATCCAATAGGGTAACCTAATGATATGGTAGACCCATCAAGATCTATTTTCTCTCACCAAGTTAAGGATTGATACTAGAAAAGATAATATGGTTGAAGACCCATTATCTATCCTCTGAACTACCCATGACATGTCCAAAAAACTCCTTGAGGACATACAAATCCAAGTCCAAACTTTTGATTCCCAAGTGAAGAGTATGTTAGACTAATATGGTAGTTCAAGGATTCCCTCCTACTACTTTTCTCAATTCTTGGGAAAGTAGTGGGGACTAAAGTTGAGATCAATGAAATTATACAACAAACATAAGCCTACATGGGGAAGATCATAGTTATTAATGAGAAGTGTTAGAGGTTATAGGTAGTGATCAACAATGGGATGTTATTGGATCTTAAATTAATTCCAACCTTAGATTTGGGATTGTACCAAACTTATGCTAGGAACATGAGAGTAGAAATGGAGGAGTGGCTAGTCCTAGCCCACATTGTAATAAAACCATTGAAAAGATGAAATAAGAAGATATTGATCTAATTTTAGGAGGTCAACATCTCCATGTTATTCCACTCAGATGGTACTCTAATTTATCAAGGGTAATTTGGAGTCCACATAGGTCAATTCGACCAAGTTTTGAGGGAGAGAGTGACCAAGTAAAACTAAGAAGGAGTTCATGCAGTGTTGGACCTGTCAACATAGTCTACTATGAGCATAAACCAAGTTGTAAGAGTTTAAGCCTTGATGGAATCAAATTTAAAAATATCTTGGAGACTGATAGCTTAGGTAGAGGTGATCTATAAGGATCCTCTAATGAACTTGGCCAAGATAGACAAGGATTTCAACCTTGTGGTAGCCACACTAAAATTTGGGAGTGCTTAGTTGAAGCATTTGGGATCTAGACCCTCATAGATGCCTTCACATGTTTAGAAGTGGTCCCCTAGATATTTGTTGTGTGTTTGTTTGGATTTATTTTGGTTCAAATTTTTAAATATGGTTTTAATTGAAATGAGTGACCATCATGGCCCAAGATGAGATCTTCATGCTTCTTAGAGGTGAGCCTCAATCCTCATCTATTTATAAAAGAGTCTTACTATATTTTTGGGTGGACCAAAAATTTATTGAAAGTGTTGTTAGATAATTACCTGTATTTCACTTGTGTTTCCCTCTATACTCTAGACTATAATAATGGCCTAGATCAATTATTGTAGCATTGTTTTACCTTTTAATGAATACAATATTTGTTTCTACAAAAAGGTCTTTTCTATTCAATTTTAATTCATATTCATGTTTAAATGATCAATAGTGCTATGTTAATTCGATTAACACTTTGTAACTTTATGTATTCCATGATTATGATGTTCTTAGCTATTATATTCTCTATGTGAGTTACTTAATTTCTCTTTCGATAAGTGTTGATAATTTGTGTGCTTAAATACAAATTTTCATATGGAATTTATGTGTTTTTGATAATAAACCCCTAGTACTAATATTTGGTAAGAATTCACATTGAAGGTGTACTCCAGGTTCCTTCAGAATCTCCCCACTATATGTTCTTTGATGTATAACTCTAGTGAAACTTAGTATACAATGGTATAATTTTGGTAGAGTCACTTAGTTCTATGACCATTGCATTGATCTTATTTTAGACTTAAAATCTTCCTTTTTACCTTACCCTTCCTTCTCTTTTGTGTTTATTTAGTGATTATAAAATGCCCCTTTCTCCTTATTTTTAGAGATAATAAACCTAACACTTGGAGTATTAATAAATGAATTTAAATTATGTGAATCAAAATGTGTTGAACTTCTACTGGTAATAGTGTATCTCTTAGATGCTATTCACATATACTCTATTTATGAAGTCTAATACCCACATCTATGTCATGGGTTAATCCATATCAGTCCTAAAATGGAGGAATAAATTATTAATTTATCCCCACCTTCCCCTTTATAAGGAATTACCAATATCATTGGAGTCTCATGGTAAGGAGAATATGGGAGAGAATAACACATCTAAAGTGATTGATCAAAGTAAAATTTGATTTTTTTTGTTCTCTAATCCATCCATCAAAGAATGAATCCATTGCCATAATATCCCTTATATTTTATCTATGAGGCTCCATAAAAATGTGTTTATAGTGTGAGATATTAATTTTGGATATAGAAATGAAATTAGTACACTCCATCCCATTATTGTCTTTGATATTCTAGATGGTGTTTTTTCCTCCTCACCATCACATGTTAGTGGAAGAAATTTTTATCATCATCCTCTTTGTGGGCCAAGTAACTATGTTATTAATTTTCCATTTAGCTCTCGCCATGCCATCATGAGTCTACCTCACTAAAATTATTACCTATGTATTAATTTATAAGATATAAGTTGATGTAGACCTAAATTTTATTCTCTACCTATTTGAGTTTGTGATCGCTCCCTTGAAATATTTTTTCCCAGATATTTGTTTTTTAATTTGATAAGGTAAAATTAGTAGGTTTTACAAGGGCTTACAACTTGATTTTAAATATAAGTAGAATAAAATGAAGTAATCCCCAAGTGATGAGAAACATAGTACAATAGAACAAGAATAACTAGTAGAATAACAATGCAGAAGACAAAATAGAATAAGAGAAAATAAAGAAATTACTTATGAAGGATAGTATCCTCCATGAGTGTCTTATTGGAATCCTTATCCTCTAACTTCTCCATTAGTCTATTCTTGGTTACTTTCACCTAATTCATATTACTCAGTCCTTTCTTAACATCATTTGGCATAATCATTCTCAGCTTCTTTTGAGGTAACTCCTTTTATGATGACTTTTTGATGGGTGGTTTGAAATAGGGTTTTAGAGAATGGACCTCCACCAACCCACCATCTTATTTTTGGATAGGAACCTCTACCTTTATGTGCCATGAAAGGTTCTATATCATTTTGGTGTCTTTCGTATTTATGGAGTTCTATTCCTTTATTAGGCCAGCCAAACCAAGTCCAGCTTCATGAAGTTTACTATTGAAACCCTCCAAATATTTTTTTTTCTTCCTGATTACCTCAAACAAGGAATCCTTTCTTTTTTTTAAATATTCTATAACATTCCCTTTCTCAAAAATAATAGGTTTTGGTTTGTTTATTATAATTTGAAGAGGGAGTTCCCCTATGGTGATATTTGAAAAGGGGCTTGTAGGGGAAGAATAAGGTAGAGGATGGTGAGATTATATGGTTGGGTATTCCTCGGTGGAGTCTTCCTCTATATAAGACCCTCTCAGTGAGACATCTTTCTCACATAGGGTCTCTCCATGCTTTACAAGTAAGAAAATAAAACCTTGATGAATGATAACATTCACTTCATTTATTTGAAAGTCAAGGGATGTGTTTTCAAGAGACTTTAGTAATTATTAGGTCAAATTGATCTTAAAACCTTGAAAATGGTTAAGAACTAGAAAGTGGTGTGAGAAGATAAGCATAAACTTACCTTCCAATGTAAGGTATTTCATGATTTATAGGCACACCTCTGATTAGTAACTTGGAAGGTCCACCATAGGAAGCCCTTGTTAGTTTTTAAATTATTATTTGTCATGAATAATCTCTACATTATCTCCATTTTCTTTTATTATTATTTAAAATATTTAGACCCTCATGGGACATTCTAGTTACCTCATTGATTAGTTCCTCAAAAATTGATATTTTAATCCCCCTTATCTCCTTAATTATTGTATTCCATGTAGCCATGAAATCCTTTGTGAATTTTTTCTCATGTCCTATGATTCTCTACATATATTTTTTCATTCCCCCTTTATGTAATTTCTACCAGACTTTATTACTAGATTGAACCCCTAAGCATGAAGTCATCTCGAGCCTATCTCTATTTCCTCCCATAGTATGTTTTCTTGTGAGAGGGGTGTTTAAATGGTGTTTAGGTTTTTCCTTTTCCTATTAAGGCTTATGGTTTATGGAATCAAATAATATTAATTAAATGAATTTCATTTAGCTTATAATAATAAAATCCCATGTGGGACTATAATGAATTAACATGATTATTAATACCTTGTGAGTCAGATGTCATTTTTGCATATGTGACTACCACTACCATACCCTATGATATAATAGCTTCATTTTGAATTGCCTTAATGACATGTTATAGGATGTGGCTACTATCATGCTAGATTGATAAAAAGGGAAGGTTGATTATATAGTTTTCAAGTAAATCAACCACCCCATTCCCTTCACAGTGGTTATGAATGATGGGATGTTTCATGTGATCCTTGATATGGTCATTAGCATCATTAATGAGGTATTTAATGGTCTGGGAGGGGTAGTAATACCATATAATGCATTAATTATATCAATATAATCTCCTTTGATGATTACTCTTCCCATATTGAGTTGAGTAGTAATCTGAATACCCTATACCACCACCTTGGCTTCAACCATTTGGTTGGTTTGAATCCCCATGGGGCTAATATAATAGTAACCAACATTCCTGATGAATTTAGGATAAACCCTCCACCACCTAAAAGACCTATATTATCTTTTGAATTACCATCAAAATTAATCTTTAAACAATCATGTAGTGGTGTATTCCACTTGACATGTTCTCTTAGAGAATCTTTAGATGGAGAGATGCCTTTTTATTCCACATCCCACTCCCTAAAGATAATCAATTTAGCTGTAGGACTCAAATTTTTGTTAGTGGGGTGAAATCCATTTAATTTTAAATAATGGATTGATAAATCCATAAAAATACCACTTTATGAAGGTGATTTATTTTTATAAAAAATACCATCACTACGGGCTTTTTAGATGGCCCAAAACTAATGGGGGAGAGCTAAATACTAGAAAAAGGAAAGGGATGGGAGAGACCAGGGTGGATTCCATTAAGTAATTAGGTTAAATATGGTATTAGGTTTAACACAATATAGTTTAAATTTGTCCAAGAGGTAGTCTAAAATTCATGAGCTAAAGTAACAAGATAGGAAAAGATGGTCGATCGAATCTTCTACTTCCCTACAGATGGGGCATCTACTTGGCAATATGAATCTTATTTTAGATAGATTATCCACTATGAGGATCTTACCCTAGGATTCTAGCCAAAATAAAAATTTAACCCTAGGGGAGAGGTGTTTAATCTAAAGGGCCTTATAGTTTTCCCAATCATCCTCCAGATCAAGGTCCAAAAGGTGACTAGAAGTTATTGAGTACTTCCTACTATCTTCAATTGCCCAAAGAAGGTAGTCTTCCTTGGGGAAGATGGGAATGTGAATTTGGTTGAGGGAAGAATTAAAATTATGGATCACTTAGGAATCCTATGAATTTTTATTATCTATAGAAAGGACCTTATAGGATTTTTCACTATCAATACCTTCCACGTAGTCCTTTACCTTAGTACCCTATCTCTCCTTGAAGGTAAAACAAATATTGGACCAGTTCCCCTATGATCAGAGGGAGAGTTTGATAGCCAAGGATCAGCCTCAAAGTTAATTTTCTCCCCATTTCCAATATTCCATTTAATTCTTTTTTTAAAAATGTTCTTACTACTACAAATGATTTTCCAAAAGGCAGATCCATCAACAGGGCCTTCTTCCCAAAAGAAATAATCTTCCTCATTTCCTTCTAAATATTTGGCTCTAATAATTCTATTCCATTCTTTTTATTTTTTAATAATTTTCCATTCTATTTTATCAATAAGGGATATATTCATAGTTTTGATCCTTTTGAGACTGATCCCCCCATTTTTCTTAAGGAGACAAGCTTTTTCCCATGAAATAAGGTGTTATCTGAAGTGGTCCTTAATGCCACACCATAAAATGTTTTTTTGAATTTGTTCAATCTTATCTACTACCTTACTAGGCATCCATAAAACCAACATAAAATATACATGTATGCTTTACATTAAATACTTAAAAAGTTAGAATTTACCTACCTAGGTGATTAAGTGACCTTTCTAGCCAGTTAGTTTTCTTTGGGTTCTATCGATGAGAGGATTCTATACGTCAAGAATCATTATGCCTTCAAATAAAGGAATACCCGAGTAAGTTTCTAGAAGATGATTCGCCTAGAATTATAAAATATTTACAATATTTTTCTATATTAGAGTGTGAGTGTTGATGAAGAATATAGAACTCTTTTAGAAATTAATGCATTGGTTGGAGACTAGTTCATAGTTCTAGAGGATGATCTTAAGTTGCCTAGCTTCCTCAATTGAGGATTCCTAAAGGATTATCATGCCATCAAAATATTATTCATGATTTATGGGTTTGATGTTAAGGACCACTGAGATACCATTGATATATCCTTGAGACTGGTCCTTCAGTAGACTTCTCCCCAATGTTTTTGTCATAATGATAAAAAGATAAGGGGAAGAGGGTCCCCCTATCTTAACCCTCTAGAGACTGAGAAGTAACCTTTGAGGACTCCATTATTTTTGGGTTTTGATATGTAGTTTAGAATATTTTTTCTAATTTTCTTATAGAATCCCAATTTCTCAATAATTTTCATTAAAAATCTCCAAGATACCTGATCATAAACTTTGTTCATGTTGAGTTTAACAAACATGCCTTATCTTGAAAATCTAGAGACAGAATGGGTGGCTTCATGAATTATGATGATGCCATTAGTTATTTTTATTCCATGGATAAAGGCTCCCTATTATTCCTTGATCAATTTATCCATAAGGGGTTGAATCCTTTTTACTAAGAAGACTAAGCAAATCTGTTGATTATATTACACAGTGTAATGGGTCAAAAATCTTAAATGTTGTTTGCCTCTATATTTTTTAGAATTAGAACTGGAAAGGTATTGTTTATTTATCTTAATAAGGATCTTGAGTAGAAAAAATCCCTCACATCTGATTTAACTTCAATATGGATAATGTCCCAAAAATTTGAAATAAGAAAGGAGGGAAACCATTGGGGCCCATGGCCTTAAACACCTCCATCACAAAAAACCACCCTTTTCAACTCATCCACCATCAGAGATTTAAGTAAGGTAGCATTATATAAAGATTTAATGACCTTATTAAATTTCCTCAAGGTTTTGTCTTCAAGTTGTTTATCAAAGGACCTAGCTTCTATTAACATCTTTTTGAAGAATTAAATAGTGTCATAATTAATCTCATCTTCTTTCTTGCTGAGGTTACCATTATCCAACTTGGGATAATTAATTATGTTAAAATTCTTATGTCTAAGTGCAAAATGATGAAATAATATGGCTTTCCAGTCTCCTTATTTCAACCAGGTACATCTAGATTTTTGCACCAATATGCCTCTTCCTTTTCCTCAAGGTTATGGAGAATTTCATTTTCTTTAAAGTATAACATATCATTATTCCCTTGCAAAGCCATTATTTCTTCAATTTTCATCATTTCCTCCTCCAAAGATTTTTTTTGGATAAATTTTTTACCAAAGACTTATTTATTCCATATTTTTATGTTATTTATAAAATTTAGTTTTTTTTACTAGAATATAAATATCTAAGCTTGAGAAAGGTTATTTCCACCATTCCTTTATTGATTCAATCAGATTTGGGTGGTATAACCATATAATTTGAATTATAAAAGGAATATTATTTGGTTTAGATATTATTTCCCCTTCAAACAATAGAGGGTTATGGTCAGAGCTAATTCTAGGTAAGCAGAGAGAACTAGAAAATTGGATATCCCAATTAAGATAGATCAAGATGCAATTGAGGTAGACTTGAATCAGATTGTCCCTAATCATTATATTAGACTAGGTGTATAGAATTACCTTAAGGTCCATATCAATGATCCCACTCCTATAAAGAAATCATTGAGGTCCAACATGCTTTCCATGATGAAATCTAGTTCCACCCCTTTTTCCCCTAGGGTGAGTAGGGTATTAAAATCTCTGACCATAATCCAATTCCATCTCCCATAATTTTTCTAGAATGCAATGATATCCTCCTATAATTTTCTTCTTGTAATTTTGGAATTTAGGGTGTATATGTTGGATAGTATCCATTCATCTTTGCTAGGTACATATATAAATAATAGAATCATAGTCATTGGTTTTGATTAGCAGATTCCCTACTAGAACCTCTAGGTTCTAAAATACCACTAATCCTCTTGAGGCCCCCTTAGAAATAAAAGCTATAAAATTGGCCTTTCTCCATATTTTATCAAATCATAATCTTAGAGCCTCTTTAGACATTTTAGTTTATTGAAAAAGCATAATGGTGGGATTAGTTCTTTTTCTTAGGTTTCTTAGGGTCTTGTGCTATATGGGGTTGTTTAAACCACTAAAATTCCATGTGAAGACCTTCATTTCTTATCTCTAGTGATTTTAAGGGTTTTTTGAGAACCCCTTACAATATCTTTTGCTATTTTGATATTCTAAGTTACCATTTTGAGAGATATGTCAAGTGATTTTAGGGTGACTCCAACATTTATTTTCTTTCTCCCTCTCCTATTCTTAGATTGGGTTGTAAATACTTTATCTTGATTAGCCTCTAAAATTGGTGATTTACTAGTGGAGCATTATCCTTTGTCCTTGGGTAGCACCAAATTATTGTTACAAGATTTTACCAATTATTCCTTTGTAAAAGTTTAATCCTCTTTGCTAGCTAGAGTAGTAAATAAAGGGATCCATGCCAAATATTGTGTCACCTTAGAAAAGGTGTCATGGTTTAGATTTTAATTAGATTCCTTTAGATAATCCTCCTTTGGTAGAGATGGGTGAGAGTGAATAGGAGTGGGTTCAATAGCTTGCACTAGTTTAGTGAGATTTGATTTATTTATGAATCCCTTTGGTACCTTTTCCAAAGATGAAGTGGAGGCGTGGTCCTAATTAGGAACCGACTAGGTAGGAGTGGAAAGAAGGGCTTCCACTAAGGAATAATCAATAAAATACTAAGATCGATCTGAGGGAAAATTGAGCATTTAGATTTATCAAACAAAGAAAAAATACTCAGAAAGTAAAACACCTTTTAGGGGTCCCAAGAATGATGGATCAGGTGTTATCTAGGGAGGTCCATTCATATTGATAGAGTTAAATTTGTATTTATAAGATGTGGCCAGTTTATAGGTCTAAGATTATTTGGGATTGATCAAGACTTGATTCTTATTGGGTCAGTCATTTTGCATATGGCTTAGGACATTACATCTAGGGAAAATAATGGCTTAATTATCATATTAAATACATTGATCCCATTTTCCATGTATGTATTTAATTTTAATTGAGTTAAGTAGTGGTTTATTAGTAGTAAGAAGATATGGACTTGAGTTACCACCATCCTTCTTTAAGACAGAGTGACTAGATCAATGGAATGGGTGTCTTAACACTCTATCTATACCAATTACAACTTCTAGATAACAATATTTTAGGGGATGTTTTGAAATTATAACCCATATCAGGACATCATCCATCATGGAGCTTCTTATATTAGTTTTAACCTTTCAATATCTTATGGTGATGCTTGATTTGCCCATGAACCATGATTTGTTTGAGATAACTTTAAAGTAGTCTTATTGTGCTAAAATTTTGATCAAGAAAAAACCCCTTTCCAAATTAACCACTTTTAATAATCCTTTAATTTTTCATTTTAAATTATCCTAGCTTTAGAAAGAGTCTATGTTCAGATGAAATCCATTTCCCTTGGCCAAAATAGTTTTTTTAGGTCCACATCCACTTGTTCTACCATAGAGTTAGGGATGGAAATACATACCGTATTATTTTAAAATAGTAAAATGATTTGGATATCTGATAGGTCCTATCCCACTCATCATTTTCCATGCACCCTATCAACTTAAGACAAGGGAGGTGTATTATAAAAATGTGTCCCAAGAGATCTGTATTATTTGTCCTTATTGTCAACCAACCCAATGTGGACTTATGACTTAGTAAGGCCCATGAATTCCATGAGATTCCCTTTAATATTTTCACATAAATCTACATTGACCCCTAGGTCATCATTTCTAATCAAATTAACCTACCCTATCTTTGTATTAGCCTCCTCATTGTTATTCTAGTTTCCCTACCTAGTTTGAAATTTCAATTATTGAGTTCCTTCCACATCTCTAGATCTTTGTTACTGCCTTATTCCTAATGAGAATATTTTGAATTATGACCATTGCATGTGTACCCTAATCACTTGTGTAGTTTATCCATGTACACTTGATTAAATATACAATTTCCTCATAAGCTAGCCAGTGCAAATTAAATTTGAAAGGTGTGGGAGGATACTTAGCTCCCAATACTAGTTATAGATGCATGGGGTGGTGATCATATGTATAATTCTTTAGAGTAGTTATTTTGTAATAATTAATCTAGATAAAGAGTTCTTATTTAATTATAAAGTGATCTAAAATTTTAGAAATACCCTCTGATCTAATACAATGGTTGGAATAGGTGGATCCATAATCAAGGGAGTGGCATCTACCATACTATGTTTTTTCATGAAGTGCATAGAAAAGTATACCAAAGGATCTTGTAATGTACCTAGAGAGGGGTATAATAGTAGAATAATGAATATTTATTTAGTACCATATGCATAAGGAGTTGGTAGATGGGAAATAGTAAAAATAAAGGGGCATATGATATTATAAGGAATACAAGAAGAAGATTTGTAATCGAGCTTGCTCAAAGGAGGTAGCCCCCTTGAAGTGGCAAGTGATTTGGAGTGATTACTTCCATAAAAGGAATACAATATATTATATTTAGTATTTTTAGTTATATGAGAGTGAGGTTATTAACATCTAGTATCAAAGCACTTTCCAAGGCTATTTCTACAATCTTTATTGCAAACACATTTTGGAGAGGTGTATTTAGGAGCATTATTTCATCTTGGAGGTTTTCAATAAGTCATATCTACACCATTTTCTCTCATCCTAATTTCAATTTGATGCAAAAATTAATCAATTAAAATTTTATAACTTTGTTTTTATAAAAAACCCCAATTGGTTTTTGTTAAACTTCTCTCATAATGTAACAAATCACATTAAACCATTTTTGGGTTTGGTGTGTCTCTATCTTATATTTTTATAAAAATTTATAGTTTTTATTTTTCTTTATAATTTTAAAATTTATCACTATTTTAGTGACTAATATAATTTAAAAGAATAATTAAATAAAGAATCAAAAAAATGGTTGTGTTATAAAGGACACATTTTTGGTTGTAACTGACATCCAATCCTCTAGCTCTCATGGGGTTTTTTAATTTCTCTAATGGTAATCCCATTAGTGCATTGATTAAACTTTGATAAATTGATACTATAAGGAATATTAGACTAAGTTAAAACACTAACCAATGGCACCTCTACTACATTATTTGTTTTCTACTTCATCAATAAAATTTAAGATGAGATTTGAGTAGAGGTTCAAATGTGGCACCCTTAGACAATGATGGAAGTAGTGGGTTTGGCTAAGCTCTTCAAAAATAACACAAACTGGAAACATCTTAGCACAAAAACACCTTTATAGGCTATAAAATGTCTCTCCACAAAGGTCATTGATTACATTTTGGATGCACCTTATTAGGTTCTAGATGTGCCTATTCAATAAATAACCATGCTTGAGAAAGACTTTGATGAGCCCAAGCCAACAATCATAGAGCCCAAGTATGGAATTGAGTCTTTAAATATCTTAGAGAAAAATTATAAGGGGGATGGCATGTATCCTCAATTAATTCATCTTAATGACTATTTTGATCACCCTTTCTCTCGCTTTAATAATATGATCATCATGGTTCAAATTGCACTTCAACATTTAGTTAAAGTGCTCATGTTCACCTTGTTGATGTACATGTTCATATTCGATCATATACAAAATAAATTGAATCATAAAAAGACATATGGGCATTCCTCTATCCAGTCTTCAACCTATTTTCATATGTATGGTCTAACCTTCATTTGGTCCTCCTCCTATTTTTTATCATTTTTGAGGTTGAACATATTTAAGGGGGATGAAATGTAATGTACATAAAGAGGGGTATAATAGTAGAATAATGAATAGTGGTTTAGTACCACATGCATAAAAAGGAAGAGTTATTTATATGGGAAATAGTATACATAAAGGGTCATAAGATATTGTGGGGCATAAAATAAGAATAATTGTAATTTATCTTGCTCAAAGGAGGTAGGCCCCTTTAAGTGGCAAGTGATTTGGAGTGATTCCTTCCATAAAAGGATTACAATATAATAAATTCAATATTTTCAGTTATATGAGATTGAGGTTCTTAATAGATCTAGTCTTTCTTGGGTACTCCACACTTCATAAATGTGCTTGGTAAATTTCAAGCTCCCCCCAAAATGAGGTGTTACATGAGTAGAATGCATGTGTTTTCAAGATCAATCTAGAACCTATTTTTGTTGTGAAAGGGCACATATGTATTAAGGATATCCATATCTAGATTGATTTATCTAGAGTAGAAAGTGAAAATAATGTATCTTTTAGTTGATATTGAAGTTATTAGGTCCATGGTGTTATTCCATCCCATTGCCAAATTGTTGGAGTTACCCTCTGAGTCATTGGTCAAGAAGGACCAACTTGGAAGACATTTTTAAGGTACCTTCATGCATTATCCTTTGAACACAATTTATTTTATAAGAAAATGCATGGATTTTTCTTATATATAATAACCTTAAGGGATAATTACTTTGAGTCCATCACTAAACCTTTAATATTGTGAGATATAATTAACATATAAACTCCTTATTTAGGGTTGTTATGTTAAGGAAATTTTGATTGTGAGTTGTTTCCTAGATAAAAATTCCCACTTATAATATTTTTTTTCATGGAATAAATGTGTACACCAACCCCTAGAGGATTATGGTGTGTGATATTTTAAATATCCCATTCCTCATGTCCTTTTTGGAACTTTAGATTGCTATGAGGTGGCCTTTGTATGAGATCTAGTCATATATCTTCTCTCCAAGGAGGGTTAAATATTTTTTAATGATTTATATGAGTTGATAAATATAATAGTGATTGTATTCTATTTAATTTCCTTTATCGATAGTAGTGGGGATGTTGGAGAGTCTCTATGGATTGTAAAGTCAAATCTTGGTGTTGAATTGATGGGTGCCTCTAAATGATCTTCAATTGGGTTTATATCCTGAGTGTTTTTTACTTTTTAATTTAAACTCTCACCTTTCAATATTAACAAGATAATAAATCCATAAAAACACTCTTTATCCTTATTGTCGATAGCACTAAGAAAATTACCTATCTTAGCATAAGGTTGTGCGGTCCCCAATTGCTTGAGTGTGCTCCTTTTATGTTTGATTTTGGTGAAGTTGCTCAAAAGTAGATAAAAATTATTTTCTCAACCAATTATAAATCCTCCATGGTTCAATTCCCCTCATATGTTGATAAAGGGAAGTGGGGAGTTTGTATTAGACAACATTTAATTTATTTTGGCTTATGACTTGAGATGCCTCTGAAGGTATAAATTTACTATCATTTAAGTCTAAAAATTATGTGTTTTTATATTAATCATAGGACTAAATCCATATTACATAAATCATATTCAAATTGTCCTTCTCACTTCCTATCATCAAAATGTGCAGATCACCGTGCATGTTATCTACTCTTCCATCATGCACTTCCTTGGTGATCCTTTGAGAGAGTCTAGTGAAATCATTATGTTCCATGTATGTTTGAAATACATTAGTATCTAGTGATTTATTTATAATATACTTTCCCTCCTTTGGTTTTTTTAGTAGTCCTCATCTTTTTTTCTTTCCCCTTTGAATACATAGTATCTTGGTTAGGGTTCCCATGAGTGGTTATCTATTCTTGAGGATGATTTTGAACATTCTAATTGTAGAGTGGGAATGAGGTCTTAAAGTGACCATACATATGGCATTAAAATCATCTGAAAGGAACATTTATATAGTCCAATATTTGCATGTATTTGAGTTCACCTACAATAATCTCAATGAAGTTAGGTAATATTTTAGAGATATCCATTTCCATGCATATGCCTGCCACTACTATGTTTTTTTGACAAATTATCCCAGGGTGTGTTTTGATAAATTTCCAAAGTGAATCTCCTATGATTTTAAAAATATTAAGCTCCCATAACTCAAAGGACAAGCTTGTAAACTTGACCTAAATGGCCACTATATTGGTTCACTCATGTGTTAGTTTAAAAATAGCATGCCATCTGGTGGTAACCAAGCTACACTACCCCAAAAATAAGGTCCATTTACAATGATGCTCTATCAGTCCTTAATAGATTTAAATACTATGATAAAAAATATCTCTAGATCCTCTCTATATTGTGGGGGTGTAACCCAAATTTTTTTTCCATGTGTTATGTACCCATTAATGGAGACTACTCTCCATGTAATGACATGAATGAAAACACCCAATGAGGGCTCACACCATGTATAGGATGATCTTGTATTTATAGAGACTGAGATCTATGATCACCTATATAAGAGTAGTGGAAAGATTAAAACATTTGTTATTCCTCTTTATGAAGCACTTACCTAGTGTTTTCATGCTATCGACCAAGAGATGGGATGGTATTTTTCTTTGTTCATGTTCTACATCACTAATATTATTGTGTCATTTAGTATGGATGGTAAAAATATCTAATTTTCTCTAATCATTTATCTTATCAAATAAACCTTAATTTTTTCTAACAAGGCTTTAGAAAGACTATTATAAGACTTCATAGGATATGACAAGGATTTGAACAAGGATATTAAAACATGATAAACAAATTTTTACCTATAAGGGTTGACATTTTAACTTTGGGGGTCAAAATTAGTCAACAAATTGGTGATTCACAATGGTAGCATGCCTAAAATGCTTACTAGATCAATAGCCTTTTCCTTCCATTGGTAAATGGATTTGATTTCACTCAAACTCAAATCTAATCATACTTTGACCAAGATAAAACAAACTAATTGACCTTCAAATACACACAAAATAAGGACAACACAAAATCAAAAGAAACAAGACACACACGTGTTATCTAAGCACTTAGGGAAAATAAGAAAAATAAAAAATTAACTAATATGTATAAATAACCTAAAAAAAAATTCTTCCCCCTAAATCAAATGGAAATATTGTGAGATATTTTATTCTATGAGGTGGAAAATGACATGACACAAGCTACCTCTTAGATCTTGATCTTGTTGTCTTCATTATTTTCTTGCTTTAAAATTCCCTTAGCATGATTTCAAATGAAGTAGTAGTAGAAAACAATAATACTATGAAGATGAACTCATCATATGGCTCAAGATCCTTCTCATATTTCCTTTCAACTACAATCTCATCTAATGATACTCCATCTAAACATTGTCCTTGTGTCTCTATGGAATCTTGAGTGACCTCATGTTTCTTATCAGATGTTGTAAGCTCATCATTATATTCAAGTAATTTTTCATAATCAATCCAAGTTGTGTCATGTTATTCAATGAGTGTATCTTGACCAACCTCTTCATGAGCATTATCTCCAATAGGAAATACACCTTTTCAAATGGATTCAACTTTTTTAAGTGACTCAATATATTATTACCAATCATCCTTTGGATCTTCTCCTTAATCAATATGATTAATACCAAATATAAAAGCATCATCACATTTATTCTTAAGATTTACTGATTTATCAAGAGTCTCAAACCTATTTATGCAATCATGATGTGATTGGGAAACAACTTCTTCAAGTTCAGCTATTTGTTCATTAGAAACAATGTTAACTTCATCTAAAACTTCAACTTGTTAGCTTAGATAACATTTAGCATTAAGACTAGATGCAACCTCAAAAAGGTTATAATTAATTGGAACTCCTTTTGTAAGCATACTATCAAGATTATCTTATAGAACCTCATCTTTGAAAATTGATTTGCATTTTTCTTCCCCAAGTGGAGTACCAATGAAAATTTCTTCATCAAACTCACTTGAATCATCTTCATCATTTTTAGCCATAGCTTGACCTTATTAATTTTCCTCCCATAGGATATTTTCTTCCTTAAGAAGGGAGATGGTGGGAGGGTGATGAATATGTTCATGATTTTTATAAGGAGTATGAAATATGGTAGGATGCTCATGAATAGGCTTGGGGATTGAGGGAGATTTATTATAACTTGAAGACTTGGGAATGAAAATTTCTTATAGGATTTATTGAATAGAAATCAAGTTCATTAGGGCTATGACTTCTCTATTCTCATCAATATCCAACTCATTCTCCTGATAACCTTCTTGAGCCTCCTTAACAACTACAACTTAATTTTTAAGCTTCTCAATTAGGACCTCCCTCTTATCTTGAATGCATTCTTGGATATACCTCCAAGATGGAAAATTTTTAGGTCCTTGAGGAGAGGGAAATTGGGCTTGAATAGGCTCAAGGTATTCTTTAACTTCATTCTCTTGATATTAACTATCTTTATCTTATTTATCCAAGTACTTAATTACTCAATTCTAAGTTGGGAATTTGAAACTAGTAGGTTCTATTAGAAATTGAATTAGTTCTCTTGGATGTTCTATTTGAGGAGGGTTAATAGATTCATGTGGATAGAGAGTATAAATTTTTTGATAAGGAATACAATAGGGTTCTTGGCATAATTGATTAAACTCATTTTTTTTTCTTTCCCAAATCTCAATACCAATTCACACAATGCATTTCTCTATAGTGGATCATTATATATAAATACAAACCACCCAATAAATTTTTAAAACAAGGCTATGCATATGAAATATCATGGTCATATGGGGGAGGTATAGGATGATCATAAGACTAATATATCTCACAAGGAGGATAAGAGTGATTTTCTTAATAGTAAGGATATTGAGAAGTTTAACAAACTATTTTCCACATTCTATTACCTTGCTCTCCATCTCATCCATTTTAATTTTAAAACAAGGTTATTCATATATAATATCATGGCCATATGGGGGAGGTATAGGATGATCATAAGAATGATATAGATCACAAGGAGGATAAGAGTGTTTTTATTGTTATTAAGGAGGGTAAAAATATTTTTAATACTACAGAGGCATATAGTTAGGGTCATAGTGAGGGAAAGTGGGATAGTCATAGGACTGATATGGATCATGTATAGGTTCATAGGGAGCACTATATAACTGATATGCCTCATTAACTTGAATTAAATTTAAATTCACTTCAAATTAATCTATAAAAACTTCATCAATATGATCAATTGAAAGCATAACTTACTTTGATCAAATGATTGGGATACTATAACTAGATGCTTGTGTTACATCCTTATTCCTTGCTAAGAAAACCTATTAGATTATCTATGGATATTTATATTTGGTGATTTGAAATGATTATTACTTGATTAAGATATAAATTATATTTTTTTATGGGATAATTTGATAATGATTTGATTTCATGATTTAAAAGTGGTGAGTTAGTTGTAGTGTATATAATTTACTTTGTGATCATGTTAATTTTTAATTTCAGCATTATTTTATTATATACATGTCATGGTGTTATGGACTAACTACCTACTTTTCATAAGTTGGATCTAGGATATATTCATACCTCAAATCATGATGGAGGGAGAGAATCATTAAAGAGGGTGATACATATGGGGTTACCAGGGGATGACAGAGGAATGGCTAAAACCCTACACATACCACACGAGATAGTATATGTTATATGCAATGTTTGAATTTTTAGTCTTAATATGTTTTCTATGTTGTTTGCATTTATAAAAAATTTAATGCTTGCTTAGATGTGTGTTATCACATTTAATTCTTATGTGGAATTAACTTGGTATGATTATGATATTCTATTAGAGTCATAATTGTTAATGTTTTTGTGAATGTAAAATTACATAATTAGCAACAGGTTACTACCATAATTAGGTTAACCCAATATCTCTAAAGTGTTAACTAGTTACTTTATGATATTTATTAATATCATTATTTGGATTTAACGCCTTAATATAATTTGATAATAAAAGGTAAATAACTTTATATTAGTAGTATAATTATTAATTCATATTCTTATTAAGTCATTAAGAAGAATATATAAGTGGAAAAGTATCATTTGGGAAATAAAACCAATAAAGCATTTGTATAATCAAAAGAAAATAAAATTAGAAATTAAAAATATGAAAAAGGAAATAAAAACAAAATTAAGAGAAAACATGGAAAAATATAAAAACATGGAAAAAAACAAGAAGAAAGAAATCAGCTTTTAGAAGAAGAAAACACCATATTCATAAAGAGGTAAAAATAAGAGAAAAAAGAGAGGAACATAGCTAAGGAAAGAAAAAGAAGAAAATGGAAGTTCCACATGGAGAAGAAATAAGGAAGAGGATCAACCATTGTGATGAAGGAAACTGAAGTGTATGGTGGGAAAAATAGGTTACCATCGGCCTAATGTAATCCTTCTAGCTAAGTTCATCTTCATTTAACATTCTATTATGATATGCATGATTAAATTTCTAGTATGATGTACATGTGTACTTATGATTTATTTCTATTCAAATAAAATAGGATGATAGTCTTTTATGTTATGCAAATTAGTAAAGTGATATGTATTTAATTGAGCTATGACCAATAATTTATATTTCAGTGAAATATTTATATAGGGTTATATTATATCTAATATACATAAAAGACTAGATGTAATATATATACAATAATCTAAATAGTATTTATATAGAGGACCGACTATGTCTAGTGTACCCTATAATAGGTATAATTATTTTGGTTAATCTAATATTATACAATCTGATCTAGTATGCATTCTGGTGTGGAATAGTTGTTATTTAATAGAGAAATATTTATAAAAATGATAGTGTATTATGATAATATGACTACAGTGACCCATATATTTAATTATAGTGATTTTTGTATACAACCCAAATAGATACACATATGGTGATGTAGTGTTATATGCATATTTAAGCAACCTAGGTAGGGCTACGAACTAAATTGGATTATTTACAAATTACCCTAAGGTGAGTCATTGATAAATCTAGTTACTTGGTGGATGATTGAAGAGCTATGTTCAGATTCATAGGCTAATCATGTTTGATGTTCTCCTTTAAACAGTGAGACAAATAATTGAATATTTAAGCAAATTAAATAATAGGGATTATTTGAATTCAATACAGATATCCTAATATGAAAAGTAATTTGTTCATATATATTACTATTCTAAAAATTAAGTTGAATAAATTACTAAGTATAGTTAATATTATCTCCAGAACATGATAAGTGGTTATTTACAACATCACTTGAATAGTAGTGAAATGCTTATCACTTTAAGTTTGGTTTGAGAAATCTTATAATATTAGAGACAATATAATATAATAAGGAATATAATCCTCTTAAGTTTGCTATTATATTAGTAATAAAATTATATTAGGTGTGTACAACATATTTGTTACATCTTTATTACGAAAATGATAGACATGAAATATGATAGAAGAAAGGGAAAGTTCATCTTCAGTAACCCCTTTATCAAAAAATTGAAGACAATAGTGGAAGAAAGAGTCATATAGTTTATATTGTGTGGTACATACATCTTTTTCCATATATTATTACCTAACTAATTATAATACATGTGGATAATACTAATTTGGGAAAGTTACAAGATATAATTATTTGTGAGAATATACATGTGGTATACCAACTGTATAAATCTATTTTGAATATTGTAAATTTTGTGTTTTATTGCCTTTCAAAACTGGGAATAGATATGTATATAAAAATAATTATTGTATACTCCTAAAATACAAAGTAAAGTAAGTATATATATATATATATATATATATATATATATATATATATATATATATATATATATATACATACATACATACATATATATATATATATACTTAGTTTACTTTGTATTTTAGGAGTATTCAATAATTATATATATATATATATATGGACTGGGAGTGTGTAAATATTAAATGAAATTATGGAATTATGGAAAGATATATTTAATGGGATATACATAATAGTGTATATACTACTTGACTATATATATAGGTATGAGTTTATTTGGTATAAGGACTATATTAAAGATCATATATATTATGCCCTCTCAACTTGTTATGATGAATATAAAACTCTTCAATCATAAGTTTAACTATATTGATGTATAATATAACTTTCAATGTATTATTAAATGTTGATCTAGTAGTTAGTGGGTTGGTATATGCCTTGTTTGTTCTATTAATGGTTACTATATTTATGGGCTATATGTATTGTTAATGATGAGTATATTGCAACATAGTACACTTATACATATTGATAATTATTAGTTAGTGTATTGTATATTGATCCATTGTAAACTTGTGTATTATATGTACCTTAGATATACTAGTATGTATGAGAGTGTATACATATATAGCTTATGTATATAAATACATTAAGACGCATAACTATAGAATATATTTTGATTAGAACATTGTCATGACCTTAGGTGATTCATATATCTATATACTTGATGAAACTTTTGTGTATCATACAAGATCAATTTGGATATTGCCGAATACTTATATCTAAACCCTGATCGTAAAGTCTATGTAGTCTTGAGAACTTTTGTATGGATTTATATATGCTTTGATTATATTTGGATAAAAATCTATTTAGTTAAGGATAAAAAACTATGAATGAGTTCTACATTACTTAATCTCTTATAGATCATCAAAATATTTTGTGAACATGAAAGTTTAAATATTTTGTGAACACAAAAGTTTTAAGGATTATTGAAATCATAGGGAGTTCTTGATTAAGAAATATAAATGAACATAGATATAATATTTACACATCATTTGATTACTTACATACATTACATATTATGATGTATAAGAACTCATATATAGGAAATATACCTATAATAATGAATGGTTAAAATAAGACATAAAGTTTTCTAGGGACTAAAAACTATAATCTTGTGAAAACAATCTCTTAGAAATGGAATGAGTTATTTATGTGAAAGATTATGATATAACTAGTTATATGTAAATATTATGGTAGATTGCTTTTAAGTGAGTAGTGTGTGCATAAGATGGACTATATTATTACTAATTATAATACATAATTGAATCTACTTATGGAGATTAGAATATGTAGTCTAAAACATAGGTTATACCCAATTGGTATAAAATGTACTTGCTTGCCTATTATTTAGGATTATGAGACATTTGATTCTTAAAATTATAAGACTGGTTGTGTTGGGACCAACATACCCCAAATTTTTAAATTGGAACCCTTGAGAAACCCTCAAAATAAAACATGTAAATTTCAACATGTCAAGGTATTTTATAGAATTTGAAAGTCATCCACTTTGTTAAAAGGCAAGCTTATATGGTTTTGATTTTCTTTAATCTAGACTAACAATGCTAATGAGATTCATATAGATTTTAGTTGCAGGTTCCAAGGCATGTGTTACCAAGAATATTGTATTCAAAAACCCTAGCAAACCCTCAATTCATATTTTAATAAAGGCAAGAACCAAATTGGTAGGAACCATTTTAAAATTCATTTATGGACTTAAGAATAAAATACATATTCTAGGTGTAATCATGTTTTTAACATAAGTTAACTAAGAAACTTGGTCCCCTTTGTTATTTCCCCCCTTTCTAAAATTTCCTTATGGCCTAATTAATGTCATATTTTAGGTTCCTTTTAATATTTCCCAACTAAGCCTAAGGTTTTAATACTAAGGCCGCAACATATTCATTAATGTAATTGTAACCTTAGTCTTAACACCTTAAACCTAAGTCTTTTATGTCTTTGTAGTCCTAACTTAACTTCTTTGAATATTTTAGAATCATATGGATATCAATTTATCACAAAATTTGATCCAACAGAGTGAGTATAACCAAAAATTTGAATTAAATAACATACATCTTTGGTGATCTAACAATTTGTGCTTACTTGATAGGACCCAATCGAACAGAGCGAAGCATAATTAAAAAATCAAAGGGATACAAGAGGCATAAAAGATGGAAATGTAGTACTATTATATTTAATAATTTAAAATAAAAAGAGGCCCACTTGACATGACAACTAATCAAAATCAAGTCCCTAGATCAAGATCCTATGGCTATCACTTTATCACAACATTTGATCCAATAGATTGAATTAACATTGAGACCCTAAGAAGCCCCAAAGAAATGACAAGTGGCATCCTCACATTTGTCCCTAAATATTTTAATGAACCTAAAATTTATGTTCACATGACCATCATTCAAATGTTCATAAATATGAACTTGATGCCCGTGTGACCATCAACTTTAAGCCCATTAAAATGAAAGTTTCAATGGCTTAAACTTGATGTCCATGAAAATGTAAATTGATGATTGTGAGGTTGTATTTGATGTTCATGAGACCTTCAAATTTGATGAAATATCTTACTTAGGTTCAAATGGAATTCTAAAATCCTATTTGAATAACTTAGAAATAGCTTTATAATCTAAAGAAAATGCTCAAAAGATGCTAAAAAATGGGAGTCTTCAACCTGTGAAATGTGGAAATGGTCTTATGATATAAATACTTAGTCTAAATATACATGAAAGGGTCCTCATGGAATTTTTTTGAAAAAATATTGAACCTTAAATTATGAGCTTATTCTAAGTCTTATTTTAAAAGGGAGGTCCTTGTCACATGAAGTATAAGCTAACCATAGGTTTTCATATGTGGTAGCCTAGACTATTTAGACCCTTGCCCCTTTGTTATAAATTAGGAAACTTGGGCATAATTTCCTTAGCCTAAGGTTTATTTTGTGATTAATACGCATGAAATAAACCTTAGCCTAAGGAACTTAAGCCTAAATCATGACTTTAATAATGTACAGACTTAACCTTCAAGCATTTTTGTAGATAAATGATTCACACCCCATCACGAGATTTGATCCAATGGTGTCAAGGTGTCAATGAATTTTAAAAGGCCCATGAGCTCTCCATGTGGCTGATACTCATTTGATGAGTGACTAACCAAAGATATGAAGCACGAAAAAGATACGTAAACTATGACATTTATGATAGAAAAATCCAATCATAGCTAAGGGCTTGGATTATAATCAATGGCTCATGCTAATCCAAGATTTTGATCCTATGGTGTGAAATGAAGAATTTATTTTAAATAACAATGGCTAGTGTTCAAATGGAATTTATGAAAAATGGTGTGAAAGGCCTAGACCAATGCCACATAAGCACCATGTAAGTTGAAAAGGATAAAATTTGAGATCTTATGTGCTCAAAAAATTAAATGTATAAAGGCAAAGGTCTAAATTAAATATAAGGCATGTATAAACCAAATCCTAGATATATTATACCATTAAATATCCAAAACCCTAAACCTTGCATAAAAGTGACCTGAACATACTCAATTTATTACAATTTGATCAAAGGAGAACTTAGTTTTGTTTGTTTAGGTGCATGAGAGATTTCATAGAGATCATCTATAATCTAGTGTGAACAATTATCAAAGACATAGACCTTGAAAACTAGTTAGCAATAATAAAAGAAAGATATCAAGCTCTATTTGATAATAGACAATGAGGGTTGGATCTTTAAAGATATAAAATTAGACCTTATAGCATTAAACATTGAGGGCATTAGGAATTGGTCTAAGCTATTCTTCATGATAGAAGAATTGTAACCCATTTCAAAAGAGGAATAAAAGAATGCCACCATGAGCAAGTGACACTATGACCTAGTTACAGTCTACATGGTTGTTCTTCATCACACTATAACAAAACCAGAGGTATTACATTATATTGATATCCTTACCCCCATATTTATTTATTATATGATGGATAATTAATGGATTATTAGGGAGGGGAACTCAAAAAGGGTATCCTAAATTTACCCTATTAATTTTAATGAGTACTACAAGCTCCCTTTCCCCCATGATGACCTTTCCAAAATCAAAGAGTGGACCAATAACCATGATCTAGACTCTATATTTAGACCTTGGTTGTACTAAGGACCCCATATATTTAGAAACCTTGAGGGAAAGATCCCTATCATCCAATTAAGAGAGGTCATTAGGGTAATAATGACCCTTTTGAATCGAGCCTTTGGTACCCCTTCAACCACTTATGTGAATAAGATTTGGGTCCCATATGTGCACTACATGATGGAGGAAAAATTTACCCTCCTAATTGGAGACTTAATCAGTGTTTTCCTATCTAAACAATTCAACACCATCAAAATAATGACCTAAAAGTAATTATTTATGATGTCATACCTACTTGACACCCTTCTTGCCTCAATCACCTTCCCTAGGATTAGGAACTAGTCCCCAAAGGGCAAGACAACAATTTCACATTACTATTCCTAACTGAACATCTTCAATTACAAGAATCACATTAAGTTTATTTGTGATTGCATTTATCTAGTTATGGTGGAGGCCATCATAGGTGTTCCCATGATTAGAATCCACCCCCTCATCAAGAAGCATGTTGAAATGATAGGGGATGTATGTTATTACCCTAATTGTACAATCATAAAGATAGAAGGAATCATGTCCCAACCTTATAGGCTATTAGTATATGTTCCAAATAAGCTTATAGAGCAACAAATTGCCTCCTAGCTCATATATGTCATTAATAAGAATTTCAAAGAGAAGAGGAAGGGTCTACTCCACCCCTTCCCATTGAATATTGGGAAAATCATAATAAAAGACTGCAAATAGGTGGAGATCCTCTCCACACATAGAGATTCATTTGGCTTCCAATTGGATGAAATCTAGATGTGGGATCTAAAAAACATAGTAGTTGAGTATCTAAGGGACAAGAATATTCTAAAGATAGAATATGTACATCAACTTAGTGTCCATGACACCATATATATTAAGGCTAAGAACTATGAGATGGTATTAGCCAGGGTCTAAGGCCACAACATTAAGCTTGAACATAGGTTAATCAAGGATAATAAGCCATCTAGGGAAACATGGAAAATGCATCCTTTGTAATATCACTTACTACTTGGGCCATCTAGAATATCCCATGAGTAGCCTTAGGTAGAATAATCATAACCCCAACAATAGGTTAAGCAGTTAAAGGTGAACAAATCAAGGGAAAGGAGAAAGTGAAAGAGGTGAAATTGGAAGAGAGGCTTGAAGAGGGGACCCCATCTTTAGTACTCCTACAAAGGCCACCTTCCCTAATTTAATACCTAGACATGATAGCCTTAGATCTAAAGGAGATGCTTGAGGTGCCCTCAAGGAACTTATAGAAGATTATGACTCTGATAAGGAAGGGAAGCCCAAATAAGATATAGGAAAATATCTTATCCTAATAAAATCTCATGAGAAGAGGAAGGAAGAGCTAGCACTAGTCCATATGGGATGAAAGAAGAGACCAAGATTGACCTTCACTCATCCCACTAGTGAAGTCAATCTATTCATTAATGAGTTCCCAATTCATGGACTAGTCATTCCTGACTGGTTCATCTATGGAAAATTGTAAAACATGCCCTCTCTCTCTCTCATTCTTGGGCCATGATGAGGGTTACTGATGTTGAAATACAATATGATATCAAGCCTTGGATAAGAGCTATAATGAAGAAACAAGAAGGATAATTATGGCCATTGAAGAACCAAAAGGCAAGAAGATAAATGCTCTAAGATCATTTAGTAGCTCAAGTGTGGAGGTCCTAAAACCTCCCAAATTTAAGAATCCAATTACTACCATCTATTTCAATCCTAAAATAGCTAGGTTGGAGAGAATAACAACTAGGACAACTATGGTTGGGATAGAATAATTCACCTTTTAGAAGATGGAACCATTTATAGGATTAACCCTTATGGGAGAACAAAAACTTGGTGAGGATACAATTTATGAGAGAAATGTGGAAAGTCTGATCAAGGCCCAGTCAACACAAGCTAAATCTAGAGTCTAGGGTTTAAAGTAGAGGATCTAGAATTTGCAAAAGGAGAAAGAAAAATTGCAAACATAAGCAATTCTATTAGTGCCAGATGTAATGACCAAAATTATTGATAAGTCATTTCATGACATGTTTGAGGCACTTAAGTTAATGAAACTAAGGAAAAGTGCATTAGAAGGGTAGTGTGTAGTAGCTAATAGTTTAGTCACCTAGTGGTAGACCTCATAAGACAAAATAGCCCAACTCTTCAACATTCAAGCAAAGAAATAGATCCAAAACTTCAAAACCATTAGTATGGGACATTTTAGTAAAATTTTGGGTATTGTGATTAAAAAGGTTCAAAGTTTAAGTGCATGGCATAATGGTGGTGAAAGGGTCCTAAAAGAGGATAAGGAACTAATTATAAGAATTGAACAACTTTTTGGGACCATGCTTATAGAGCCTACACAACCCAATACCCTTGGGATCATAAGTGATGAGGAATTCAAACATAGGGCTACTTTGGTAACCTAAGAAATCAAAGGAAAATTCCAAGGCAAATTTGGGGCTGATAATAGAAAAATTCTATATATGATATTCAATGTAGTGGAAAGGATAAATGAAGCTAGGAGCATTAAAGAGGCCATGGATAGGAATGATATATAATTTGATGAATTAGTAGATCAAGAAAAGGAGTAGATCATGAATACTTCTATGGATATAGAGATAATTAATGAGCAACATGAGAAAGCCATGAGCATCCTCCAACAATGACAGTCAAAGGCCCCACTAGTAAATTAGACAACATTCTATTTTGTATAATTTTGTGACATTTTGAAATAGAATATTCCATTGTAAATTCATATGCTATTTTGTTAGCGTATTTGCCTCTAGGTCAATATGATTTTGAAAATAACGTGTATTTTAGAACTTGGAAGGATAGTTGTCCTTATCCTTGTACACTTGTATCTTGTTATTGACTAGTATACCACCTATTATTCCTATAAAGGCATGTATTACCATTTGTAAAAAGGAGATATTTTTAATCAACTTTGTACAATCTAAAGAAACTAATAGAATCAAAGTAATTCTATTAATATTGTCCATGTTTCATGTGTTAATTGTCATTTTTTAGCTTTTCTCTCAATTGCTAATTAAGGGCTTGAATTTGAATGGTATTTTGGAATTCTAAATTATATCCTATTAATCACAGGGTTTCTAATTTGTGCAACCTGCTAGATTAGCTAAAAGATATTTTGTTCTTCATTTTTATTTTACTTTGTTTTCAGATGTGCATATGTTATCTAATAAATCGTAGTAAATATTTAAAGAACTGGTTCTTACTTGTGATTCTTCACACTATCCTTTGAAGTTGACCTAGTATATAGTGGAATTTGAACTTAGTTTGTTTTACATTATATATTAGTTTGAATGCATACTCAATTGAAATGGATGCTATGTCATAATTTTTAAGGAAAAAATTGGTAACCACTCTTTTCTTTTTTTCCTTACCCTTCTCTTTATTCCTTTTTTACCCAAAGATCATTTTAGATTTAGATTCATTATAAATATCCATTTAGGTTGGTCTGTAGCTTAAATTTGGAGTGTAATTCACTAATAATTAACATAAATTCATAGCAATTCATGAAGAACAGAGCAAGGTGGATCCTAACCACCAAATTATATAAATATTATGGAACAATTTTTCTTTCTCTACTATTATTTCACCATAGACAACTAGATTTTTGAAACCTATAACTCATGCCTTAAAATTTCAAATTCTAAAATGAGAAGTGTTCTTTAAACACTAAGAGAACCTATGGTTCATTTAGAAGCATCAATGGGAGAAGCTCTATTGGTGCTAGAAGGAGGGCCTAAATTCTTTGAATCTTTGATGATCCTAGTTTGATTTATCTAAGGATCAATATATCTTTGTGTTTTTGAGTGAATTCTTTGCTTAAAAGTATAAGGATCATCAATATTTGTTGTGTTCAATACATATTTGTGCTTTCTTTGAAGTTCTTTGGGAATTGATGTTTATTTTTTTGGTAAATTCAGCATAAGCTTTGAATATCCATAGTATCTAAGGTTAAGACAGTTGTTTTTTATCAAAGGTGGGAATATCTTGCATACATCTATTTTTTTTAGGCTTAGACTTGCAAAGATAGATCATATTCACTTAATTAAATGCATCTTTGAGATAATTTAGTCAAAGATCAACATCCTTTGCAATTTTTCATACCACCTTTGAAAAATAAGCTCAATGTGTAGGTCTAACTCTTGTTCTTTATAGAATTTAACTTGATCCATCATATTTTAGGTATGATCCACAAATTTCAAGGTATAATTACTTAGGATTAGAACAAGATCACACTCAAAAACTAGAGAGCCTTTACTTGAACTTGAGGTTCAAAAAAAGGCCAGACATGATAAAGGTAGCTATAGGAGGTCCAGATCTTTACCAACTTCACCCATTCAAGGTACCTATGATATAAATCTTCATATAAGTATGGCTTGGTTGGGAGAGTCTTCCATCAACATACCAAGTGTGTTATATTATCTCCCAAGAAATCCTAAAAAATATCTGCTTACATTTAGCCCAATGGGTATAGTAACTATTGATGAGCATATAAAGTCTTTTAAGGTTGCCTTAAGATTGCTTAATGTTGTGTATGAAGATTTTTCTTGTATGTTATTCCCCTTTATATTTAAATATTATACTCATGAATGTTTTTTGAACTTTCCTAATAATAACATCACAAGCTAGGATGATTTCAATAATGCGTTCATTGATCAATTTGGTAAGATTATGAGTCTTTGTGTTATCTACCAGTAGTTTACCACTATTAGAAGAGATGGATTGAGCCTATTATGTCCTTTAATAATATATTTTTGAAAAAAATTAGGACTATAGACCCATATAATCCTAATGATGTCTTATCTTTAGAGATTTACAAAGATGCAGTAGATCCCATGATCTTTGTGTTTTTGAAGAGATCCATGTCAGTCATAACTTCATTAGCTAGAGCCTATGCTAAATCAATAACCATTAATGATTAAATTAATCCCTAAGGGAAAATGGAATATTTTATGCCAAACATCAACCCATAAATGCCTATGATTAATTTGTTCACAAATAATAACCAGAATATCCCATCATTAAACCAGCTACCAAACCTAACTCAATTACCATTGAATCATGTAGCTCCTATCAAAATTTAGGATTTCAAAATCATCCTACTAATGGCTTTAATATAAATGATTAAAAGGCTTTGGTACCATCTACTAATAATAACTAGGTGCATAATTTTGAAACTCCTAAAAATGAGAATGAATCTATCTTAGAAATGGTCCAAAAGTTGAGCAGTGATTTTCTTCAATTGCAAAAATAAGTTGGAAATACTATTGAAAGTTTAGGTATGAACTTCTCATTTCAAAGGTATAACAAGCCAACTAATAGGTTTTAGAATGATAGTTTTCATAATAATAGGAATAATGATCCATCTTCTTAAAAGAAGACTATGGACATTAACCTCATTGATAATTATTGCCTGACTATTACAGGGTGCATTACATAGCTAAGCATGGGGAAATTGATTATATAGAATTTTTCAAAGCCTTTGAGGCTTTCTAAGAGGAGTTGGATATGTTTGAGGTGGTCCCTAGCAAGGATAATGGTGAAATCACCTCTGGACATAAGTCATATGGTCAAGCCTTCATAGTACACACCTTTGATTTTCCCTTTCAAGAAGAAAATGAACCTGATGAGATCCCTGAGGAGATCCGAGCCTTTGAAAGATTCTTAAAGAAGACCTAGCCTTTAAGGAATAGGGAGTAGAGGTAGATTTTAACTACCTCAACACTTCCAAATAATTTTGGAACTCCTCCAGACCCTTCTTCAAATAACAATCCTAAGCCACCTAAAGGGAGTACTTCTAAACCTAGCATTAAATTCCAAGCTCTTCTAAGACTAGTTATAACATAGTTGAATACATGAAAAGGATAAATTCTAATATCACTTTACATAAAATTACGTAGATTACAATTCTAAGGGACCTTCTATTGTAATCATTGAATTCTAATAATCCATCACATACTGATCATGCCAATGTAACTTTGTATAAGGCCAAGGTTGAATCTCCTCCTTTCTTTCTCATTGTCAGGTTGTTTGGTAAGAACTTACATAATTACTTATTAGATTCAGGAGCATCTATTAATATCATGCCTATAGGTATATGCAAATAACTAGGCCTAACCCTTATTAATTTTGATAGAGTGGTAACTTAGTTGAATAAATCTAGATTTAGGGTAATTAGGGAACTTTTAAATGATCACATGCAACTAGCTTATAATCCTAAGCTATAGTAATTCATTGATATCCAAGTTATTGATATACCTAACATTTATGGAATCTTATTTAGTAGGTAATGAACCAAGGCTTTGAATGGTTACATGTCCATAAATTATTCACATCTATGGTTACCTTGGAAGTGAGTCCTCAATCAAATCAAGGTTGAGAGAGAGCGAAGAATGAAGCATATGATAACTAATTACAATGTTACGAATGAGAGGGTCAACATAATAGACTCAAACTTAGGGTTTTTCACCCTAAATATTAATAATTTATGTGATCCCAAGGATTCATGTTGTCCTTGGACTATGAAATTTGCATTTTGATGGTACTAGGTGTAATGTTGGATCAGGTGTTGGTATTATTTTAACTGACCCCACTAATAAAAAGTACCATACTTATTATAGGATCTGATTCCCTTTTACTAATAATCTTACTAAATATGAAGCCCTTATCTTAGGCTTACAATTTGATATTAAAAAAAAAAAGGTCAAAGAGCTACTGGTTTATGGGGATTTAGAACTAATGGTTAACCAAGTTAGAATTAAATACCAATGTAAGCTCTCATACCTAAAAAGGTGTAAGTTTAGGGTATGGGATCTAATTGAATTATTTGATTCCTTTTGCATCATTTATATCCCACGGAATAAAACTAATCTAATTATGAGTTAGAATCTATTGTAGCCAACCTCATACCCAATCAAGATTCCCGTAATTTTAGTATTAAACTAATCCCTTATCCTTTAGTGCCTGATAATGTTAACCATTTTCAAGTTTTCAATGATGATCAAAAAATATTGGATTTTATGGCCCATTATATGGCATTTGATGCTCATATCATTGATTATACTAATGAAAGTACATCTAAGGGGGACTAATTTATTAGTAAAGTCATTCAACTAAATGACAAGGGGATGATTGCTTTAAATAGACTATTTGATTAGGACAAACTAGTTGAGTTTTCCAAGGTTCCTATGGTAAGTGGGAAAGATTATAATGGAATTTATCTTGGCTTCCATAATCAACCTTGGTTGGTATATTTTGGAAAATCTAGCACAAACATTGAGAGTAAGAAAGCTAAGGAACTCATTGCCTAATATAGAAATGTCATAGCATGGTCTTATGATGACTTAAAGATCTTTGATCCAAGGGTCATCACACATACTATACCTCTTAAAGAAATATATAAACCATTTAGGTAGAAATAGAGGCCTGTAAACCCTATCTTAGAATCCATGATCTTCAAAGAATTCAAAATATTATTAGATGCTAGGATAGTCTTCCCCATCAAGCATTTCACTTGGGTGACAAATTTAGTGCCATTCAAGAAGAGGAATGGTGATATTATAGTTTATATTGACTTTATGAACTTAAATAAAGCATCAAAAAAGGACAACTACCCCTTTACTTCCTTAGACCAAGTGATTCAAGTTGTTTTAGGTTCAGCTATGATGTCTTTTCTTAATGGCATTTTAGGTTATAACAAGTGTTGGTTGACTGAGAGGATAGGATGAAGACAAATTTCACCATAAAGTGGGAGACCTTTTCTTATAAGAGGATGCCCTTTGGGCTAATCAATGTAGGAGCCACCTTCTAAAGAGATATGGACCATACTTTCCAAGGCTTGATAGGTAAATGTATCATTATTTATATGGATGATCTAACAAATTTTTATAAAAATAGGGAAGATCACTTTGTGCATTTACAAAAAATTTATTAAAGATGAAAAATGTATGGCATTTCCTTGAACTCTAAGAAGAGTATCTTTTGTGTGACTGAAGGAAAATTATTGGGTCATGTTATAACCAAAGATGGGATCTCTATATATCCTAAAAGAATGGAGACCATATCTAGAATAGAACCTCCAAATAGTAAAAAAGAGCTAAAGTCATTCTTGGTAAAATAAATTATGTAAGAAAGTTTATTTTTGGTTTTGCATAAATTGTCAAACCACTAAATGACATGCTAAAGAAGGATGCCAAAGTCACATGGAATGAATATTCCAAAAAGGAATTTAATGATATCAATACGGCCATTAGTCAAGTTCCAATCCTTATAAGTCTTTATTTCTCAAGGAACTTCTACCTCTATTCCTTTGCATCTGACCACACTATGGCTGTAGTGTTAACTCAAAAAATGTAAGGGTGTGACCACCCAATTACTTTATGAGCACTAATTTTAAGAATGTTGAGTTAAATTATTCATTGATTAATAAACAAGCATATGCATTAGTTAAGTAAATTAAAAAATTTAGTCATTACATCGTTAGAAATAAGATACATGCTATCTTATCTAACCCTTCCACCAAATTTATGTTAAGTCAAAATGAGTTTGGAGAATTAAGAGGTAAGTAGATTTTTTTTTTTCAGGAATATGACTTTGAAATGAAAATAGAAAAATTGGTAAGGTGTTAAGGTTTGATCCAAATGATTGATAATACTAACCCTAAGCTAAGTATTATGCAAGTAGATCAACAAAGTTTTCAATTTAATGAATGGTATAATTCAATCATATATTTGATAATTAATGGCACTTATCCTATAAGACTATCTAGGGAGAAAAAGAGATCCTTAAAGTTGAAGGTAACCCACTATTTGATCAATAATGGGATCTTGTATAGAATGAATTTTGAAGGAATTTACTTGAGATGTGTCTCATAAGAAGAAGCCACCCAAATCATGAATACCTTCCATGAAAAGTTGGGTAGTGGACATCCATCTGGGAGAACCACAATCCACAAAATTCTTAGAGCTGGCTATTATTGGCCAACCATTTTTAAGGATGATCACAAACATGTGAGAGAATGTTACTCATGTCAATTTTTTAGCACCAAGGAGCCAAAGGTAGTAATGCCTCTATAGTCAATCATGATTAACAAACACTTTGCTCAATAGGGGTTAGAATTTATTGGTGTAATCAACCCAAAATCATCTAAAGGTCACAATTATGTCCTTACTTACATAGACTATTATATAAGGTGAACTGAAGCTATAGCCACCAAATAATATAGGACTAAAGAAGTGATCAAATTCTTGGAGGAAAGCATATGTACTAGGTTTAGAACTCGAGTCTCTCTAGTGTGTGACAATGGATCTACCTTCATATATATAGAGATGATTGAATGGGATTATGATAATGGTGTTACACTTAAGTTTTCCTCCAACCATTATCCCCAAGGGAATGGAGTCTATAAGTCAAAAAATATGAACCTAATGAAACCAATCAAGAAGTTTGCTCTAGATAAACCTAGGACTTGGTACAAGCTCCTTAAATTTTCACTTTGGGATGATAGGATAAGAATCAAGCATGTTCTAAAAGCCTCACCATTTTTAATGGTGTATGGATAGGAGATTGTCTTTCTTATCACTCTCAAACTACCCACATACAAATTTATGCAATAATACATGGAGGAGAGCCAAGATCTAGCCAACTCTAGATTGATAGATATAATTAATATGGAAGATGCAAGAGATAAGACCTTTGCTAATTTCAGTAGGCATCAAGCCATAGTCAAGATATGGTTTGATAAAAGGTCCAAGATCAAGGTGTTTAGACAAGGAGACCTGGTTCTCCTTTGGGACAAGGCATCTGAGCTTAAGGGTAAGCATGGAAAATTCACACCCTTATAGATTGGCCCATACTATATTTCAAAAACATTCAAGAACAATGCCTTCAAGCTCAAATATCTATAGAGATTAGAGTTTACATTTCCCACCAATGGGTAGCATCTCAAACATTACTTCTCTATTTTTCCTCCTAGGGTCTTCATAGATTAAATTTTAAGATGATTAGATTCAAGTAGGTAGGCTAGTTAGTTTATTTCCATGTCCTTTCCTTCTCATCCCTTTTTTGTACATAGGCATGTACATATTTGTTTATTTTCCTTAGTTATCTTTCTTTCCTACTTTATATTGTGTGTTCCTTTCCTTTTTCTTTGATCCTTGATTCCAATTAGTCCCTAAGGACAATATTGATCTCTTAAGTTATGAATTTTACTTGAAAACATGCCCCTAATTCAAAAATATAGGTACGAGCCCCATGTGTAGGATATCATGGTTATAAACCATAAAGCATAATATTATATCATGGAGAGACTAGTAAAGACCAATGAAAAGGCCAACATTTCATGAGATCCTAGAATTTCTTTGACCTCAAACTAGTTTTAAGAAGACTTGCAATTGTGGGGTGAAAACTCAAATTATCAAGGTATACCCCTAACTAGAAATTAATCAACATCCTTGCCTGGGATAAGATTTGTAACCATAGGTGATTTTTTGAAGATCAAATACTTGACCAAATCCTAAAACCCGGATATCCTAGTTCCTAACCTTGCTAAAAGCATAAAGATCTAATAAAATACAAAAAAAAGGATACAATGCAAAATCAAAAGATTTCAAGCACATGTGATTTTGATAATTTCCACTAGGGCTATAGATGCTTAGCTAGCAGTGGAGTAAGGTCATGATCAGAGCCAAAGACATCTTTGTCAGGGATATGGATGCTTGGCTAGCAGGAGAGCAATGACCAAGCCTTCCCTAGGTTAAAAACATGGTTCCCAATGAACATCTTAGCATATTATAAGTCAGTGTAAAAGACATGAAACCTATAATTTATTTCTTAAACCCCATGGAAAATAGTAAGTGGAATTAAAGAACATACACAGTTTGGATATGTCTTGATATTTGACCTTAAAACCATAAGTGCAATGTTTGTTTCATCTATGACCTAGTATGAATGATGATATTGATTAAATGAAGTGGATGACCAAATTATTTGTCTAATCAGAGCCCCTAGGTTCTAACATATTGTTATGTTTCCCCCATGAGTCACCATTTTTTGGAACCAACATACCCCCATTTTTTGAATTGGGACCCTTGAGAAACCCTAAGAATAAAAAATGGAAATTCTAGCATGTCAAGATCTTTTATAGAATTTGAAGGTCATCCACTTTGTTAAAAGGTAGGCTTATATAATTTTTATTTGCTTTAATCTAAACTAATAGTGATAATGAGATTCATTTGGATTTTATTTGTAGGTTCCAAGGTGTGTGTTTTTGAGAATTATGTATTCCAAAACCCTAGCAAACCCTCAATTCATATTTGAATAAAGGTGGGAACCAAATTGATGAGAACCATTTTAAAATTCATTTATGGACTTGAGAATAAAATGCATATTCTAGGCTTAGTCATGCTTTTAACATAACTTAACTAATAAACTTGGTCCCCTTTGTTATTTTACCCTTTCTCATAGTTCCTTATGATCTAACTAATGTTATCTTTTAGGGTCATTTTAATATTTCCCAAATAAGCCTAAGGTTTTAATACTAAGGCCCTAATGTATTTATTAATACAAAAATGTCCTTAGTCTTAACACCTTAAGCCTAAGTGTTTTATATATTTGTGGTCCTAACATAACTTCTTTACATCTTGTAGGATCCTATGACTATTTCTTTGTCATGTCACTTGATCTAATAGAGCTGGGATAACCCAAAATTTGACTTAAATAACATACATCTTTGGTGATCTGATGGTCTGTGCTTACTCGTTAAGACCCAATCAAAAGGAGCAAAGCAAAATTAAAGGGATAAAAGAGATCCAAAATATGGACACATGGTGCTATTTAATTTGATAATTTAAATGAAAAAGGCACCCACCTGACATGATAGCTAATCAAAAGCAATTCCCTGGATCAAGATCCTATGGCTGTCGCTTTATCACAACATTTGATCCAATGGAGCAAATTAACATCAAGACCTTGGGAAGCCCCATAGAAATGCCAAGTGGTGTCTTCATATTTTTCCCTAAATATTTTAATGAACCTAAAATTGATGCTCACATGACCATCATTCAAATGTCTAGAAATAAGAACTTGATGCCTATGCAACTGTCAACTTTAAGGCCATTAAAATGAAAGTTTCACTAGTTTAAACTTGACATCCATGTGACCATCAATTGATGCTTATGAGGGTGTATTTGTTTTCTGTAAGACCATCAATTTTAATCTTATGAAATATCTTACTTAGGGTTAAATGGCATTCCAAAATCCTATTTGAATAACTCCAAAATTACCTTACAATCTAAAGAAAATGCTCAAAAGATGCTAAAAATGAGAGTCTTCAACCTGAAAAATATGGCAATGGTCTTATGATCTAAATACTTAGTCTAAATTTATATATAAGGGTCCTCATGGTATTTTTTCTAAAAAATAATGAACTTTAAATTATTAGCTTATGTTAAGTCTTATTTTAAAAAGGAGGTCCTTATCACATAGAGTATAAGCTAACCAAAGGTTTTCATATGTGGTGGCCTAGACTATTTAGACCCTCACCTCTTTGTTATAAATCAAGAAACTTATGCATAAGTTACTTAGCCTAAGGTTTATTTCATGCTTAATAAGAATGAAATAAACCTTATCCTAAGGAAATTAAACCTAAATCATGACTTTAATAATGTAATGACTTAATGTTCAAGCATTTTACAGATCAATATTTCACACCCCACATCGGATTTGATCAAGTGACACAAATGCACTAATGAATTTTTAAATACCCATGAGCTTTCCATGTGGCCGATACTCATTTGATGAGTGAATGACTAAAGATACAAAGAACGGATAAGATACATAAACATGTTAAGTGTCACGACCATGGGGTTTGTAATCAGAAGACTTAATCATGACCAAGGGCCTGGGTTATAATCAATGGCTCATGATAATCCAAGATTTTGATCCTATGGTGGGAAATTAATAAGGTATTTTAAATACCAATGACTAGTTTTTAAATGTAATTTATGAAAAATGTCATGAAAGGTCTAGACCAATCCCACATAAGCACTACATAAGCAAAAAGGGACAAAATTCAATATCTTGTGGGCTCAAAAACAAAAAGGTATAAAGGCAACTGTTTAAATCAAATATAAGGCATGTATAAGCTAAAGCTTATATATATTATACCATTAAATCTCCAAAACCCTTAACCCTGCATAAAAGTGACCCAAACGGACTTAATTTGTTATAATTTGATCAAAGAACTTAATTATGTTTTTTAGGAACAAGAGATATTTCATAGAGATCATCTATAATCCAAAGTGAATAATTAGAAAATATAGAGACCATGGTATCTAACCATTATTAATTAAAGGTAGAGACCAAGCTCTATTTGGCAACAAATAATAAGGATTGGATCTTCAAAGATACCGAATTAGACCTCATAGCATTGAAAATCTAAGGCATTAGGAATTGTTCTGGGATCTTCTTCATGATAGAATAATTAAAACCCATTTTAGAAGATGAATAAAGTAATTCCACCATAAGAAATCAAAACTATGAATTAGTTGCAATCTAGATGGTTGTCCTTGATCATGCTATGATAAAACTAGAGGTATTACATTATATTGATGTCCTTGCCCCCATATTTTTTTATTGTATAATGGATAATGAATGGATCATTAGGGAGGGGAACTCAAAAGGGGTATCCTATATTTCCCCTATTTATTTTGAGATGTACTACAAGATCCCTCTCCCCATATGGATCTTTCTAAAATCAAAGAGTGGATCAGTAACCATGATCTGGATTCTATCCTTAGACCCTGGCTATACCAAGGACCCCATATATTTAGAAACCTTAAAGGTAAGATCCCTATCATCTAATTTAGAGAGGTAATTAGGGTAATAATGACCCTATTTAATTGAGCCTTTGGTTCCCCTTCAACCACTTATTTGAATAAGATCTGGGTCTCAGATGTGCACTACATGGTGGAGGAGAAACTTACCACTCTAATTGGAGACTTTATCAGTGTTTTCCTAGCCAAAAAATTTAATTACATAAAAATAAAGATCTCAAAGAAATTATTTATGATGTTACACCTACCTAATACCCTTCTAGACTCAATCACCTTCCCTGGGATTAGGAACTGGTCCTTAGAGGGTAAGATAACCATTTCACATTACTATTCCAAACTACACATCTTAAAGTATAGGAATCACATGCAATTTATTTGTGACTATGTTTATCCACCTATGGTGGAGACCATCATAGGTGTTTTCATGTGTAGACTCCACCCCCTCATCAAGAAGTATGTTAAAATGATAAGGGACATATGGTATTACCCTAATTGTATAGTCATCAAGATAGAAGGAATCATGTCCCAACCTTATAGGCTACTAGTATATGTTCCAAATAAGCTTGTAGAGTAGGAAATTGCCTCATAAATCATCCATGGCATTGATAGGACTTAAAAAGAGAATATTAATGGACCACTCCACCCATTTCCCTTAAATATTGGGAAAACCATAATAAAATACTAGAAATAAGCAGAGATCATGTCCACACATAAAGATTCATTTAGCTTCTAATTGGATGAACTCCAGATGTGGGATCTAAATAACATATTTGGTGAGCATCTAAGGGATAAGAATCTTCCAAATATAGAATATCTACATCAACTCAATGTCCATGGCACCATATATATTAAGGCTAAGAACTATGAGGAGGTATTGGCCAGGGTCTAAGGCCACAACATTAATCTTGAACACAGGTTAATCAAGGATAACAACCATCTAGGAAACATGTAAAATGCATCATTTGCAATATCACTTACTACCTAGGTCATCTAAAACAACCCATGATCAACCTTAGGTAGAGAAACCATGGCCCCAACAATAAGTTAAATAAGTTCAAGGTGAACAAAGCAAGGGTAAGGAGAAAGTGGGAGAGGTGAAAATGGAAGAGAATCCTGGAGAGGGGACCCCATGAGAAGAGGAAGGTAGAGCTAGTACTGGTCCCTATGGGACCAAAAAAGAGACCAAGATTGACCTTCACTCATCCCACTAGTGAAGTCAATATATTTAGTAATGATTTACCAATTCATGGACTAGTCATTCCTGATTGGCTCATCTATGGAAAATTACAAAATATCCCCTCTCTCTCTCTCTCATTATTGGGCCATGATGAGGGTTACTAATGTTGAAATAAAATATGATATGAAGCATTAGATAAGGTATATAGTGAAGGAATAAGAAGAAAAGAGAATTGTGGCCATTAAAGGACCAGAAGGAAAGAAGATAGATGTTATGGGAGCATCTAGTAACTTAGATGTAGAGGTCCCAAAACCTCCTAAATTTAAGGAGCTAGTTACTAACATCTATTTCAACCCTAAAACAATTGGGTTATAGAAAATAACAACTAGGACAATTGTGGTTGGGATAGAATAATTCAACTTTTAGAAGGTGAAACCATTTATAGGATTAAACCCTATGAGAGGACACAACTGGGTGAGGCTACCGTTCAAGAGGAATATGTATAAAGTTATATTAAGGCCCAATTAGCACAAGCTAAATTTAGAGTCTAGGGCTTGAAGTAGAGGATCCAAAATTTGCAAAAGGAGAAAGAAAACTTGAAAACATAGGCAATTCTATCAGTTCTAGATGCAATGAATATAATGCTTGATGAGTCATTTCATGACATGTTTTTAAGCCAATGAAACTAAGGAAAAGTTTATTAGAATGGCAATGTGTACTAGCCAAGAGTTTAGTCACCTAGTGGTAGGCCTCAGTAGACAAAATATCCCAACTCCTCAACATTCAAGCAAAGAAATAGATCCCAAAATCTAAGACCATTAGTATGGGACATTTGAGTATAATTATAGGGATTGTGATTGAAAAGGTTCAAAGTTTAATTGCATGGCATAATGGTGTATAAAGGGTCCTAAAAGAGGATAAGGAACTAATTACAAGAATTGAACAACTTCTTGGGACCATGCTTATAGTGCCTACATAACCCTATACCCTTAGGATCATAAGTGATGAGGAATTCAAACATAAGGATACTTTGGTAACCTAATAAATCAAAGGAAAAGTCCAAAGTAAATCTAGGGCTGATAACAAAAAAATCTTGGACATGATATAAAATGTAAGGGAAAGGATAAATGAAGCTAGGAGAATAAAGAGGCCATGGATATGAATGATAGAGAATTTGATGACTTGATGGATCAAGAGGAGTAGATCATGAAGCCTACTATAGACCTAGAGATAATTAATGGGAAACATGAGAAATCCATGAGCATCCTCTAATAATGATAATTAGAGGCCCCACCAACTAATTAGACAACATTCTATTTTTTATAATTTCATGAAATTTTGAAATAGAATATTCCATTGTAAAGGCATATGCTAGTTTGTTAACATATTTTCCTCTAGGTCAGTATGATTGTGAAAAGCATGTGTATTTTAGAAATTTTAAGGATAGTTGTACTTATCCTTGTACACATGTATCTTTTTATTGACCGGTATATTGCCTATTCTTCCTATAAAGGCATATATTACCATTTGTAAAGGGAGAGATTTTTGAGAAACTTTATACAATCTAAATAAATTAATAGAATCAAAGGAATTCTAAAAATATTGTCCATGTTTGTTGTGTTAATTGTCATTTTTTAGCTTTTATCTCAATTGCTAATTAAGGGTTTGAATTTGAATGGTGTCTTATAATTCTAAATTATATCCTACTAATCACAGGGGTTCTAATTTGTGCAACCTTCTAAATTAGCTAAAAGATATTTTTTTCTCCTTCATTTTTATTTTACTTTATTTTTAGATGTGTATATGTTATCTGATAAATAGTATTAAATCTTTAAATAAGAACTAGTTCTTACTTGTGATTCTTCACAATATCCTTTGAAATTGGCCTAGTATATAGTGAAATTTGAGCTTAGGTTATTTTACATTACATATCATTTTGAATGCATACTCAGTTGAAATGGATTCTATGTCATAATGTTTAAGGATAAAATTGGTAACCACTATTTTCTTTTCTACCTTACCCTTATCTTTTCTCTTTTTTACCCCAAGATCATTTTAGCTTTAGCTTCATTATAAATATCCATTTAGGTTGGTTTGTAGCTTAAATTTGGAGCATAACTCACTAATAATTAACATAGATTCTTAGCAGTTCACAAAAAATAGACCAAGGTGGCTCCCAACCACCAAATTATATAAATATGATGGAACAATTTATCTTGATCTGTTGTTATTTCACCATAGGCAACTAGATTACTGAAACCTACAACTCATGCCTTGAATTTTCAAATTCTAAAATGTGAAGTGTTATTTAAACACTAAGAACACTTGTGGTTCATTTATAAGCATCAAAAAAAAATTATAAATTATGTATTTGGGCTCATGAATAAATAACTATTATATTATGGGATGTCATAGAGAGTATTATGTTTGAAAATTACAGTCTAAATATATGCATGTAGCATGTTTTATGATAGTTAGTATAAAATATTGTATTGTGTCTACTTATAAAAAATAGCATATGCAACCTAATATATATTTTATACCTGATTGGTATAATCTAAACTTATTTACTTAACATTTATGTAATAAATGATATTGTGGAGATTCATTCATACATTTGATGGAATAAATGTATGCATTTGATTATTTCCATGCTTCACATGTTTTGTGATTGCTAGTAGGAAGTAATCTATATGAATCTATCAATTATATATATGTTAATTGAATCTCACATTATTGGTACTGAGTAAGTAGTGAGATAAACTTCACTAGCTTACTAGTGTCACAATGTCATATGAAGGTAATTAATCAAGTGGTGTGTATGAAATTCACTGATCCTAGAGATCAATAACTATTGAAAAATTTGGGAAAAGTAATGTTAGTGAGAAATTATCATTTCATGTGTATGATTTACATGTTTATGTGCTATATTTTTAGAATGGGTCATTTTATGATACACCACATGTTTTATTTGGAAATCATACAACACATGAGTACTAATTTATCTCTCTAGATTCCTGCATCATCACTATCTACTCATCTATGAAGGGCCATTCCCTAATGAGGAATTGTGTGGAGGATTGATGGTATGTGGTTGGTGTGGAAAAGTTCTTGGATTACGCTCTCCTTCCCCATAGTAGTACTCACTTGGAGATGACACTTGAGATTTCTAGAGATACTAGAGGTCAAGAACTCATGCTCCATAGATCTTTGTATCTTATATCTTATACATTGTATTATATTTAATATTATTAAGATATTAATCTGATGAGATGTAATTATTTACTTATTTTTACTTTAGAAATAGTGGTTGTATCATTTTACCAGCCATGGCTAGGTATATGTAATTACTTTTCATATTTGGTTATGATGTATTTCTTATGTTGATAGTGATTAGTGAACGTTAGATGTCACATGCTTATTTATAGTTAATATACTTAGAGTGTTATATTTGGATCATTAATTATATTCTCATGGTGAAATATAATGAAGTACTAGATTAATTAAATTAAAAAATTTATCATGATTTTCTAATTGAAACCTAGTGGGGTTATTACAAATTAAGCACAAAGTCACCATTAATGTTTTTAGTGCCTTCAAAGGCTGATATGTAGAATAGTAACACCAACAATCCTTCCACTACTTTGGACTTTAGTCCCACCAGGCATGACAAAACTCTTATCAACCAAATTTTCACCCTTTGAAGGTAGTTTAAACCTTCCAAACTTGGAATAACACATGGACAGAATCTTGGTATGTGGGTGGCCTCATGTTGGATTGAATCTCTAGGATAAAGGGATAGTTCCCCTTGATGAATCACTTAGGATCACAAAATACTCTATCAACTTGATAGGAAAATAGAGAGAAACCTACTATAATGGAGGTGATGCACCAAATATACTTGACCACTACCAACTATCTACATTTATACTTTAACCATAAGACTAACCTGTGACAAACACTACTCTTAATCTGCCTATCTATATCATCATTTCATGAGAGGGTTATGAGAGATGCTTAGGATAACAGGATTAATCAAGAGGTAATATAATTACACTAGTGAATATACAACTCACTAATCCTTTCACACTTCACTTAGACACTTCACAATACCTATAAATAAGTTTTAAACTAAACATGAATGCAAGAAAAGGACAAACATGCCAAGGAACAAAAGTTAATCACTTGAAAAGATCTACTAGTCATGCACCCACATTGAAACCAGTCAAAGGAGGAGGTAAAATAGAAGTTTCTCATTGATAAAATTCTTAAAAATGGGCAAGGATTCACCATACCTAGGTGGAGGATACCAACATAACTTATCAAGACTGAATATATAAAAAATGTGAGACAAGAGAGAGAAGAACGGCATATGAAAGCCCATTAATAGGTGTCAACTAAAGGTTAAAATAAATAAAGAGTTTTGAAACTAATCCATCAAGTCTACATGGATAAATGTGCTCTCCTATATATGTTTTCCTACTCCAAGTGGCATGGGAGTTTCAAACCTTGTTTAACACCTTATCTTAGTCTTCAAAAATGCCCTTTCTCTTGGCTTGTGAGATGACAAGTGGCTTAATTTATGGTAAATTCATGTTTAAATTATCTCTTTATCTACTCTTCACATCTTTCATATTCTTAGGATATCCTCAAACTGAAATCTCAGTGGCAATCATCAAGTAACTCTTTAAGTGTCTTGAAACCCTTTAGCCTTTCATGCCTCACCTTGATTACAAGTGTCAAATATTGAATTCATATTCACCAAGGAAATATTTATCCATGCTATTAATATTTATATCATATCATAATTGAAAAAAATCATTTTGAGTTTTCAAACTCTCTCCAATACTTTAACTTGCACCAAAAGCTCTCACTTGGCCTCAAATCTTTATATCTTTGAAAATAGGTAAATCTCCTTGTGTAGGATAGTGTAAAAATTATATTAGAAAAATAAAGATATTTTTGAGGACCCAATATCATTTTACATCTCCATGTCAAATTTCATGTCCAAAATTTGAGTGGAGGTACACTTATTAGCCCATTTTCTCTCTATAATTAGGTCTCAATTAGGCCTCCATGCCTAGAAATCGATTTTTTCCCAAAATCACTCCCAAAATTTTGAAACATACATAATTTTTTTTATTAAATTTACTAATTATAATACCATTATCCATGTCAATTTTCAACTCCTGAGACCTAGTGTACGTATGAGAACCATGAAATGGCCCAAAAACCTAGTCTTTCTTAAGCCTTTTTCATATTGTTTTCAACAATCAGACCTGTAAGTGTAATTTCCAAGTATATTGTATTTTTTTTTGGGTTTTAAAAGGTATAATACATCCCAAATCACCTCTCCTAATGGATTTCATATGTCTATGATCTTCAAAACCCTTTTTTAGGATCAAAATTTCATAAAAGTACAACATTTATTAAATCTATGTAAGTGCAAGTACAAATAAATGTCGTGGTGAGGACCTCACTAGAGTGATCCATGATTTTAATTTGGTTTCAAGGTCATTTAAACTCATTTTTGGTGCTTAAGATACCAATCTCTCTCAACTGGTCAAATTTGGTCTTTTAGAAACCCTGTGAGTGCTTTATCATCTTAACAATAATTTATAAAATATAGGGGGATAATCCCAATACAAATAATATAAATTGGGAGTATGTATATCCCTCAAAAATAACATATTAAATTTATCTTCCATGAAAACTTTCAATAAATATCTAAGTAAATTTAGGAGTCTCTCAGGTGGTTGAACATGCATTCTATGAAGACAAGAGAGAGATGAGGTCTAAACGTGATATTTTGATGTTTTAATTGAGATTACAATGAATTTTTTGGTTATAAAAAACCTCATTCCATGTTTTTCAATTAATATCCAATTATTATCATTCATTTTCAATATTTTCAACTTATGTTTCATGCATTAAGGGTTTGTAGACCAATTGGTGAATCTAGCCCTAGAAATCTATTTCTATTATATTTGCTCATTTAAAGACATCAAAATGGTTTGGAAACATCTTAAATTATCTTTTAGAATTACCAAACCCTTGTTTTAAACCCATTCAATTAACTTAAATATCATTGTATATCTCTTTCCATTGTTCATATTGAAACCTCCTTGACTGTAGGTTGTATATTAGGTACTTTTACTACAATTTTAGGAATGAAAACTCTTCAATGGAGTTTATATCAGCCTTGGTGTCATAAAAAATATTTTAAGTGTCATAAATTAGGTTTCAATGTTTTTTTTAAAAACCTTACTCCAACAAACACCCTTCTTCATAGTCTTACTCCAAGGACTATATGTGCAAGTTTAGGCCTATTAAAGCCAGTCAGCTTTTAGGTTGATCATTATGTTCCAACATTTAGTTATTGAATGAGAGAAATTTGAGATTAAAACACAAAATTAAAATACATCCTATAATCCCTTCATATCACCTACATACCTTCTTATGTTCTCCATAAGACTTGAGACCTCATGTTGCTTAGGTTGACCATTCTGCCTATAGATCTATAGGACTGAATGGCTCTTGAACGTTGAAACTTATTCCTTTTCAAATAAATTATTAACCTATTTATGGTATTTTAAACTCACTAAAATTTATCTCATGTTTATACTTAATCCTCTACACACTTATTAGTACTTTTTCTACAAAATGCTTGAAAACAAATAACTTGAAACTCAAGCATGCCTATATGTTACCATTTAGGTTTATTGGGATTAAATAGTTTTAGGTATAAAGAATAAAGTTTTCAATAAAAAATTTCCTTCTTCATAACCTATACCATCTCCATGTTGTTTATACATTACTCCCACATCTCTTCTTACCCTCAAACTTTAATTCTTAAGAAATCTTCATTTCATGTACTTACACATGCCTGTAAGTCCTATCTGACTATAGGCAACAAGGTTCATTTATAAAACGTAGTAAATGAGTCTCAAAATCATTATTATCCCTTCATTTAACTAAATAACATTATTACACTACCTACCTACATTTTCCATATTCTATCTAGATTTTTAACTTCATCTTAGGAGCAAAATGCATTACATTTAAATGAAGGGGAGACCTACAAGTATACCTTTTATCATGATAGTACTTGAAATATGAATATAAAACCATTATATTAATAATAAAAAATCCCAAATTTTTAATGATATCCTCACCTTAAAATCACACTCTAACACAACACTTGTCACCATCTTGCCTCACCTCTGTGTAGGCAGGGTTACAACTCAGCCTTAAGCCTAGATTGGTAGTCATTTTTCTTTGATGTAATAGTGATGAGATGAGGAGATAAACTCACTAAGTTCCTTCATAGGTATGTTTTATTATTCTAGTCCATTTAAAATAATATTAACAATTGGTTTCCTCCATCAAATACATGCTCTAGGGTCATACCTCTGTATGATTATCTAGGCTTGTAACTATGTAACAATCCCTTTTATTTCCTTCAATCACATTGATGGTCCTTGGAAAGTATTGGGAGATTAATATATGTTCTTTATAAATTTTATATATACCTTTTTAACATCACATAAATAAAGTATTTATTTTATTTCATATGAATAAGAGACCTATAGGTCTACTCTTTTTTACTTTAACTATATTTCCTTCATGTGAGTGTACAAAGCTTTATTTGCATATTATAAATATTTTAAGCATAAGGAATAATTTTCAAGGGTTATTGAGGGATAATGGATTATTTTAAGGATTTAATAGCATGCACATCCATTATTTCAATTTATCCATTTATGAAAGCTCCACAAACTACCTACAAATTAACATAAATGGGGATTTTTATACTAAAGAGGGGCACACGTGTGAATTGAATATTTGAGAACATTATGATAAGTGTTTTTAATATTTATAATAAATATTTGAGCCATACATATTATTCATTGTCTTGATCTCAATCAAAAAGTGTTATAAATTGAGCCTGTAGGGTTTATAGGTAGTTTTAGAACACCTTGGGCTCTTAATGATTGTTCATAAATATGAGAACCAATGAAATTAATTTTAATATAACTAGGATCCCCTCCTATATAAAAAATTATAGGACCAAACTATATCTCCTATGTTTGTACTAAGCATTAGAAAAATGCCTTTGTGATCTTGTAAAGAGAGAGATGGAGGAGAAGAAGCATGTTTTGCACTTTTAGGACCTTTATATGTAATAAAATCATGAATTTGGGTTTAGGGAGATGAATGGAAATTATTTACATGCATTCACCTAAAAAATGAATCTTCCAAGTCTATACAAGTTCATAAAACTTCTTAAGCATTGAAAAGCAAGAATCTAACCACTTTCTAACTTTTAGAGTTCATATACATATTATAAACCTCTTTTTAAAGATTGAAAAAGTGTTATTTATGTACCATTGTATTTTTTCATATTTTATACACATTGGATTTAGTTTAAATCATCATTTTACTTCATAAAACTTACCTTAAATTCTATAAAATAACCTTAAACTTTCCAAATAAATGTGAAATAATTACAAAAGGTGATTAAGAGTAAAGATTACTTAAAGATAAACCTAAGTACCTATGACACCATTTTGACCCACCTTTTTCTCATATGACATGTCTATCCTAATACCAAACCAAGATACAACATTACCTTAATCATATCAAATAAACCTTCATTTTTGTTAACAAAGTTTTAAAAAAATATTACAAGACCTCATAGAACATGAAAAGGCTTTGAACAAGGATATTAAAACATGACAAGAAACTTTTTTACTATAGGGGTTGACATTTTGAGCTTGGGGATAAAAATTGATCAACAAATTGGTGATTCACAAGGGTAGCATGCCTACAATGCTTACTAGATTAGTAGCCTTATCCTTTCATTGGGAAATGGAGTTACTTGCACTCAAACTCATATATAATAAAAATTTCACCAAGATCAAATAAACTGATTGACCTCCAAACACACATAAAATAGGACAAAACATAAGGAAACAAGACACACACATGTGCTAGCTAAGTGCTTAGGAAAAATAAGAAATACAACAAAGTAGATAATATGTACAATTGACCTAAAAATATATTCTTCACCCAATATCAAGGGTAAATATTATGATATATTTTACTCCATGATGTGGAAAATCACATGAGACAAGCTACCTCTCTGATCTTGATCTTGTTTTCTTCATCATCTTCTTACTTTACAATCCCCTTGGCATGCCTTCAAATGAAGTAGCAATAGCAAACCAATATCCTATGAAGATGAAATCATCATGTGTCTCAAGATCCTTTTCATACTTATTGTCATCTACAACCTCATCCAATGATATTCCATTTAAACATTGTCCTTGGTATCTAAGGCATCTTTAGTGACCTCATATTTCTTATCAACTGTGGCAAGCACTTCAAGCTCTTCAAAGAGTTGTGCATACTAAATCCAAGTTGTATCATGGTCCTCAATGAGTGTATCTTGACCAACCTCTTCATGAGAATAATCTCCAATAGGAAATAAACCTTTTCAAAGGGTTTCAACTTCTTGAAGTGACTCAATATACTACTACCAATCATCTTTTGACTCTTTTCTTTGATAAATATGAGCAATACTAGCTAAAAAATTATCCTCACCTTTTTCATTAATATTTATGAATATTTAAAGAGTATAAAACCTCTTTATTCAATCATGATGTGATTGGGAAACAACTTCTTCAATTTCCTATGCTTATTCATTACAAATAATTTCAACTTCATCTAAAAATTTAGCTTGTTATATTAGAGAACCTTGAACATTAATAATAGTTATAGCCTAAATAAGGTTAGAAGTAGTTTAATCTCCTTCTTGAAGAATAATATCAATATTATATTTTAAAACCTCATTTTTGAAAACTTATTTGCATTTCTCTTCCCTAAGTGGAGTACAATGAAGATTTTTTCATCAAACTCACTTGAATCATCTACATCATTTACAACCATAACTTGATCTTCTTCATTTTCCTCCCATAGTATATGTTATTCCTTAATAATGGAGATGGTGGGAGGGTCATGACTATTTTCATGAGTTTGAGAAGGAGTATGAAGTATGGTAGACTACTCATGAATAGGCTTGGGGATTAAGGGAGCTTTATTGTAACTTAAAGTCTTTGGAATGGAAGGATATTATAGGAATGCTTAAAGATTAAGAAAGTTCATTTTAAATATGAGTGCCCAACTCTCCTCAATAGCACCTCATTATCCTCATAGCCTTATTGAGGCTCCATAACAACTACAACTTTATTTTCAACCTTCTCAACTAAGACCTCCCTCTTGTCTTGAATGTGTTATTGGATAGACCTCCAATATGGAAAAAATTTAGGTCATTAAAGAGAGGGAATGGGGATTTAAAATGCTCAAGGTCCTCTTTGAATTCATTCTCTTGATCTTGACTCTCTTCCTCTTATTTATCCCAAGACATAATTACTTGGTTCTAAGTTGAGACTTTGAAACTAATAGGTTCTCTTGGAGATTGAATTGCTCTTTTAGAGGTTCTATTTGAGGAGGTTTTATGGCTTCATGAGGATATATATTATAATAAGGTTAATAAATAATAAAATATGGTTCTTGACACACTTGATCAAAATCATTTTTTTATCTTTCCTAAATCTCCATCCTCTCCAATACAAATTCACACAACTCATTCCTCTCTAGCGGATCATTAAATATAACTCCAAACCACCCAATCACTTTTTTATATTAAGAAGTTGAAAAATATATTTTTGAAGATTATATTACCTTGATCTCCTTCTCATTCATTTTATCTTGAAAACAATGTTGTTCATATGCATTATCATGGCCATATGGGGAAGGTATTAGTTAATCATAAGACTGATATGGCTCACAAGGAGGATAAGAATGATGTACTTGGTAGTAAGGAGGGTAACAAGCGTGGTAAGGCTATTGAGGAATATAGTTAGGGTAATAATAAGGGAAAGTGGGGTAGTGATAGGACTGATAAGGATCATGTTAAGGATGGTAGGGAGCATTACAGGACTAATATGCCTCATCAACTTTCATGAAATTGAAATTCACTTCAAACTCAACCATAACAACTTCATCAAGATAAGGAATTGAAAGCACAACTTACTTTGAATAAATGACTAGGATGTTAGAACTAGCTAATTGAGCATGGAGTTCCCATTGATGTTTTTAATTCCTCTAAAGGTTGATATGTAGAATAAAAACACCAACAATCCTTCCACTACTTTGGAATTTAGTTCTACTGGGCATGCTAAAATTGTTATCAACCAAATTTTCACCCTTAAAAGGTAATTCAAGCCTTTAAAATATGGAATAACATGGAGACAATCCTAGGTTATGGGTGGCCTAATGTTGGATTGAATCTCTAGGTTAAAGGGATAATTCCCCTTGATGAATCACTTAGGCTTAAAAACTACTCTACCAAATTTCTAGGAAAAGAGAGAGAAACCTAGTATAATATAGATGATGCACCAAATATAATTGACCACTACTAACTAGTTGCTTTTATACTTCAACCATAAGACTAACCTGTAACAAACACGACCCCTAACTTGCCTCTCTACATCAAAATTTTATGAGAAGGTTCTGAGAGATGTTTGTTCTATGAAGACTAATCAAGAGGTCATACAATGACACTAGTTAATGGATAACTCACTAAATGGTTCACACTTCACTTGGACACTTCACAAGACCTATAAAGAAGTTTCAAATTGAATATGAATTCAAGAAAAGGAAAAACATGCTAAGGAGAAAAATTAATCACTTGACAAGATCTATTATTCATGTACACACATTGAAACTAGTCAAAGAAGGAGGTAAAATAAAAGTTTCTCATTTATGAAAGGCTTGAAAATGGGTAGGGCTTCACCATACCTAGGTGGAGGATACAAACATATCCTATCAAGGCTGAATATATAGAAAAGGTGAAAGAAGAGAGAGAAGAGGGTCATAAAAAAGCCCATTAACAAGTGTTAAATGAAGGTTATAATCAAGAAATATTTGTGAAACTAATCCATCAGGTCTCCATGGACAAGTTTTTTCTCTTGAATATGCTTTCTTATTCCAAGTGGCATGGGAGTTTCAAACCTTGTTTAACACCTTGTCTTGTTCTTTAAAATTGCCCTTTCTCTTAGCTTGTGAGATGACAAGTGGATTAATTGATGGTCAAGTCATTTTTAACTAATATATTTATTTTATATTGACACCTTTCATCTTCTTAGGAGCTCATAAAACTATAATCTCAGTGGATATCATCAAGTAATTATTTAGGTGTCTTAAAACCCCTTAGCCTTGTCAGACCTCACCTTGATTACAAGTGTCAAATATTGAATTAATATTCATCAAGGAAATATTTATCCATGATAGGAATAATAATATAATATAATACCTAAAATAACTCATTTTTAGGTCTTAAACTCTCTCCAATACTTCAACTTGCACCAAAAGCTCTCACTTGGCCTCAAATCCTTGTAGCCTTGAAAAAAAGTAAAAAAACTTGTGTGGGATATTATATGAAATATATTAGAAAAATAAAGATAATTTTGAGGACCTAATATCTCCTTATATTTTTATGCCAAATTTCATGGCCCAACTCTAAGTGGAGGTTACACTTATTAACCCTTTTTTCTCTCTCCAATTAGATCTCAATTAGGCTTCCATGCCTAGAAATTGAATTTTGGTCCAAAATCACTCCCATAAGTGTGAAACCTATAGGAAGTGTTTGATTAACTTTACCCATGATACGACCATGATCTATGTAAATTATAACCTCTTTAGACCTTGTGTAGGTATGAAAACCATGAAATGGCCCAAAAACCTAGTCTTTCTCAAGCCTTTTTCAGACTACTTTAGCAATTAGACTTGTAAGTGTACTTAAAGGGTATATTGTATGAATTTTTGGGTTTTAAAAAGTATAATATATCCCAAGTCACCTCTATTAATGGTTTTCATCTATCTGTGATCTTCAATAGCCTATTGAAGGCTCAAAATCTCATAAAAGTATAACATTTATTGAATTTATATAAGTGTAGGTACAAGAAAATGTCATGGTAGGGAATTCATTGTATTTATCCATGAATTTAATTTGGTTTAAATTTAATTTATACTCATTTAATTTTATTAATAGACCAATCTCTCTCAGTTGGTCAAAATTGGTCTTCTAGGTAGCCTATGGTTATTTTATCATCTTAATAATGATTCATAAAGTATAGGGGATATTCCTAAAAAATACCACAAATTTGGATTAGGTATACCCATCCAAAATTACATATTATATTAATCTTACATTCACACTATCAATAAATATCTAATAAAATTTAGGAATCTCTCAGGTGGTTAAACGTGCATTTTATGAAGTCAAGAGAGAGATGAGGCCTGAAGGTGATATTTTGATGTTTAAATTGAGATACCAATAAATTTTTTGGTTCTAAAGCACCTCACTCCATGTTTTTAAATAACTCTCCAATTATTATTCTTTATATATGAGCTCTATAACCTATGTTTTATGCATTGAGGTTTTGTAGGCCAATTGGTGAATCTAACCCTAAAAGTTTGTTTATGTTGTCTTTACTCATCTCAAGACATAAAAATAGTTTGGAAAACTCTTCCATAATCTCTAAGCATGAACCACACCTTATTTTTTAACCCAATTCATTTACTTAAATATCATTTCATCTCTCTTTCCATTGTTCATACTGAAACCTCCTTGATTGTAGGTGTGCATTAAGTACATTTATTGCAATTTTAGGAATGAAAACTATTAAATGGAGTTTATACCATACTTGGTGTCATAAAAAATATTTTAAGTTTCCTAAATTAGGTTTAAATATCCTTTTTTCTTTCAACCTTCCTCTAAAAAACACCTTCTTCATAATCTTACTCCAAGAACTGTATGTGCAAGTTTAGGCCTGTTAAGCCTAGATAGTTTTTAGGTTGATCATTATTTTCCAAAATTTAATTATTGAATGAGATAAATACGAGATTAAAACACCAAATCAAAATACCTCCTATAATCCCTTAATCTTACCTTCATACCTTCTTATGTTCTCTATAGGACTTGAGACCTCATGTTGTTTAGGTTGACCATTCTACCTATAGGTCTATAAGACTGAATGGATATTAAACATTGAAAATTAGTCATTTTAAAATAAATTATAAAACATTGATGGTATTTAAAAATCAATAAAATTTATATCATGTTTATAATTAATCCTTTGCACACTTATTAGTACTTTTTGTACCCAATGCTTGAAAACAAGCAACTTGAAACTCAACTAGGTCTTATGTTACCATTTAGGTCCCTTGGGATTAAATAGTGTTATCTATGAAGAATAAAGTTTTCAATGAAAATTTTCCTTATTCATAACCTATACCATCTCTATGGTGTTTTTACATTACTCCCACATATCTTCTGATCCTCAATCTTCATTTCCTAAGGAAGCTTCATCTCATGTACTTACATGGACCTGTAGGTCCTATCTAACTGTAGGCATCAAGGTTGGTTTATATAATTCAATAAATGAGTATCCAACTCATTATTATCCATTAATTTAACTCAATCACATTATTACACTTCTTACCTATATTTTTCATGTTTTATCTAGCTTTTGAACTTCATCTTAGGAGCAAAATGCATTACATGTAGATGAAGGGGAGACCTATAGGTCTGTCTTTTATGATTTTAGCCCCTCTAAATATGAAACTAATACCATTATATTATTGATAAAAACTATATAATGTGTCATTATATCCTCACTTTCAAATCATAGTGCTAATACAACACTTGTCACCATTTTATCTCACCTCTTTGTAGGCAGGGTTACAACTCAGCATTAAGCCTAGACTAGCAATCAATTTTATTTGATGTATTGGTGATGAGATGAAGAGATAAAAAATTTAAGTTCCTTTTGAGGTTTATTTTATCATTTTATTCTATTTATAACCATATTATATATTTTTTCCTTCATCAAAGACATGTTCTAGGGTTAGACATATGCATCATTATTTAGGCCTGTAACTATACAACAACCCCCTTTATTACCTTCAATCACCTTAATGGTCCTTGAAGAGTATTGAGAGATTAATATATGTTATTTATAACCTTCATAAAAACATTTTTAACATCATATAAAGTAATTAATTATTTTATTTCATATGAACAAGATACCTACAGGTATGTTCTTTATTCCTTCAACTATCTTTCCTCCATGTGAGTTTGCAGACCTTTATATGCATATTGTGACTCTTGTATGTGCAAGGACCCACTTTTAAGGGTTATTGATGGATAATATATTCTTTTAAGTCTTTAAGTTAATGAAATACATTATTTCAAGTCATCCATATATGAAAACCTCATGAAAACTCCAAAAACTACTTACAAATGAAAATAAATGGGGATTTTGATACTGAGAAGGGCCACACATGCGAAGTGAATATTGAAGAACATTGTGAGATGGTTTTTAAATATTTATAATACCTCCTTGAACCATATATCTCATTAATTCTCTTTCTATTAGTTTAAAGGTGTTGTAAATTGAGCTTGCAAGGTTTATAGGTAGTTTTAGAGGTCTTCAAAAGTGTTCATAAATATGGGGGCATAAACCTAAGAACCAATGACATGAATTTGAATCTCACTAGGACCCCCTCCTCTGGTAAAAAAATTTAGGACCCAAATCTCTCTCCTTTATCCATATTGAGCATTTGAAATCTTCCTTTGTGAGCTTATGAAGAGAGTGATGGAGGAGAAGAAACATGTTTTGCACTTTTAGTACCTATGCATACAATCCAATCATGGAATTAGATTAATGGAGATAAATAGACACTATTTCCATGCATTCATCTAAAAAATGAATCTTTCAATTCTATAAAAGTGCATAAAATTCCTTCTTAAGTGTTGAAAAGCAATAATCTAACCACTTTCTGACTTGTAACTATCATATACACATTAGAAACCTATTTTTAAAGATTGTAAAATTGTGATGTATGTACCATTGGCTTTGGTCAGCTTTGACACACATTGGAATTAGTTAAAAATATATTTTTCCTTCATAAAACTTACCTTAAAGTCTACAAAAGAAACTTAAGATTTATAAATAAATTTTAAATGTTTACAAAAGGTGATGAAGGGTAAATATTAATTAAAGAGCAACCTAAGTACCTATGACACCATTTGGACCCACATTTTTCTCACCATGACATGTATATCCTGACACAAGATCAAGATAAATCATTACCTTAATCTTATCAAATAAACCTTAATTTTTGCTAATAAGGTTTTAGAAAGACTATTATAAGACCTCATAGGAAATGATAAGGCTTTAAACAAGAATATTAAAACATAAAAATCAAGTTTATTACCTATAGTGGTTGACATTTTGACCTTGGGGGTCAAAATTGTTTAACAAGTTTTTTGATAAAGGATTCGAGTGTTGTTCCTAGCCAATGTGCTTGAAAATTTCTATGATTTATAGTCTGAAGCTCATCCTTAGCTTGTCCCATTCTTGAATCCTATACTACCAATGGAGATTATAAGGATGTGGATACTAAATTGTTTCCCTTTTTGAGTGTTAGGTTTTAAACCTGAGTTTTTAAAATCAACTAAAGAGGACATGAGACTATTATCTGAGAGAATAGTGGTTTTAAATTATGTATATGAATTATTAAGAAGGGTATAAATCTCAAAAGTTATTAAATTTAATAGTCTTATAATATTTTGAGAAATTCTATAGTAAGAGATATGATAAATATATTTTTTGTATTTAAGGGAAAATTGTGTTAAGTTACTATAATATGAATATTTAATCTTATTCTCATTTCTAATTCTAAAACTTGACTAAGTTTTAGTCATTTTGCCTCATTTGATCATTCAATGGAATCCCTATTTTTTTAAATGAGTATTTGTTGGTAAGAAAAATACTATTGAGTTAAATGTTTGGAATGTATATAAATGAGATATTTACATTATATATTAGGGTGTGTTGATCTGTGAAGATGTATTATAGATGACACTTTATGAATTAGTCAATTTTATGATTACTTTTATGTTTCCCAATCCTTGTGAAACTATATCTAAGCTACATCTAGACAGTATATTTTATTGGATTCCCTATGTGATTTTATTTTGAATATTTTGATTTTGGGATGTGTAGAACATAATAATCATTCATGCTAACATATGATGAGTGACCAGTAGCAAGACTCTTTATATGTCACTCATCACCAATTAATGTGAATGACAATGATGTCTATGTATTCTAGCAGAGATTTATGTTAACATGACAATAACCTAGTTTCACTGGAATTTTGCAGCCTATAAAATTATTTGGATAAATTAATGTTATAGATGTATACATTATCTTTCCACTTTAATTTCTAGTTTACATGCGTATGTGATGTCATATTTGATAAAAATATGTATTTCATGGTCTATATAACTATTTCATTTAATAGTTATTGTACTACACACTATTCTATATGATTTTTTTATTTCTGCATCACCATTATCTACACCTTCATGAAGGCAAAGGACACTCTTAGTGGGGAGCTGTGTAGGAGACTGATAGTCTGTGGTTGAATTAAAAGTGCACAGATGATGCTCTCCCTCTCTACAATTGACTCAAAACATTTTTGATATATACTCATGGTTATTTTATTATTTTATGGATTTTTATATTTAATCTCCATTATACTAATGTATTATGATAATATTACATTAAACTAGCTTATATAACAGTGATTATTATCTTACGTACACATTCATTAATTATTGTGATGTACTTCAATAGTGGTTATAATATTTGATTATAGATTTTATAATATAATATATTTTATTTAATGTTGAATAACATATTTTTGTACCCTTAATGCTTAGATTTTATATTGTTTTGGATCTTATTTTGTATGCATCATTGAAAACCTTTTATGGTTAATTTAATAAATGTTTATATGTTTATATCAATGAGATTTTGAGATTTTGAAATTGTTGTATGTAGTTGATTTCATTAGGATAAAATTAAAATAAATTATATGGATTGTCTATACTAATAAATATTTTGTTTTAGGTAAATTCAGTAGGATTATGAATATTATTTAATATTAATTACAATAGATAATTCTTTTTTTTTAAATTATGTCTTACTTGAGGAGATATAAAACTAACTATTAGAGTTCTTGGAAGTCCCAAATGCCATGATGGTGGTATCAAATAAATGGTTAGTGTATTGTAGACATGTGGTAGTTCCTAAGGGAAATGAAATATTTGAAGTAGTGAGAACATTTAGAATATTTAAAACAATCAAATATAAAGATAAAGTCAGGATCTCAGTATCTCCTCCACCTCTAAGTTCATTGAAGTTAGCCTCTTCTTTAGGGAATGCCTCATAGGATGTTCAAAACACTTTCTTCCATTTTTTTCTAGTTTCTCTTTCAAGAAAGTTGTTATAGTTTTTGTAGAGGAACCTAGTGAGTTTCTAACATATTTATGATTTATTTTACATAGTGATTGTAAATTAAATTTATTTCATCATTATTAAATGATTATACTCTTTCCATGTCTATTTTTATGAATAAAATATTTTATTTATATTTATTTGAGTTTTGTTATGAAACCAATATATGTATAAAAGTGAACTTGGGAACTTAATTCACCTTTAGTACTCTTTTATCTTACCATCAATCCTCTGTAGGGTGAATGGATGATGACACTTCATGAAATTGGTATGGAACACTTATGAAATGTGTTATCATTCAAACACTTTTTTGGTGATTTATTTTATTCTTATTTTCTTGTGTGGAATTTTCACAATCCTTGGGAAGTGTGAGAATGATGATGTTGCACACATGTGGCATGAGACATGTATGTGATGCATTATCATTATTTTAATTATCATATATTTAATTCATATTGAGTCTTGATTTTTTGTATGAATACCATTTAATTATAGAGAAATGTTAGGAAATATAGGTTTGACTAATTGTGGACTTTTGAATATGATAACTATTTGAGTTATGGGAATCCCTAGTTTCACCTTGAATCTATAATTAAGAATAAATTATTGATTAAAGATGAAAAAGTGTGGATGAATAATTGATTTTTAAGTATTATGGTTATATATATATATATATATATATATATATATATATATATATATATATATATATATATATATATATATATATATATATATATATATATATATATATTATGAATGTTTTGTTTCCTTTTCAAGTTCATCGTCAAGACTCACATTATGTTGCATGGAGCTAGTTACAATAAAACCTAAATACACATTATTCCCTTTCCTATTGATAGATATGTATATACCTTTCTCATGAAGGTTAGGGTCATTATCAGTTGATGATAGGAGTTTGTGGGATCCAAAGTTCTCTATGGTTGGAGCTAAAGCCTCTAATATTTCTCTTCCTATTCTTACATAATTATTAGTAATAGTGTTGATCTTCTATGTTCACATGAATTTCACTTTATGAATGCTTAATATATTTCATGACTATCATGGAAAAATTAATGAAGTATATTTTATATTATTATAAAATATAAAATCAATTAGATTTAAATTACAGATGAAACTTGAGATATACCTGAAATGAAATACTGTATAGATATATTGTATTTTGTGTAATAAACTAATTTTTGTAAATGTGTAAACTATTATTAGTATGTATTAATGTGATTAATATATATTTAATGATTAATATAAAAAATTTCATTTCTTTAAGGAAAGAGTAATATTGAATTGTTAAGCTTAGTCATTTTATTGTGAATAAACAAGTACTTTGATTTTTTTAATGATGCAACATAAAAACATGTAACTTAATTATATGTTTAGTTTAAATATAAAATAATGTTATTTAAACTATTTTTTATTAAAAAAATAAATGTTTTACAATAAGCATAAACCTTTAAAATATCAAAATTCTAGAGATATACAATTATAAATAATTCTTATTGTAACTATCATGCCCAAAAACAACCTTAGAGAAAACTCATAAAAGGATTTTTTTTTCTAGGGTTTAATTTTTGTTATTAGGTTAAACTATGGTTTCAAAACTTAAAATTTCAATAAAGGAGAATTTTTACAAGATAGAGAGGTTGTAGGTTAAAATCTAGGTTAATAATTTATTAATTCACCTCTAGGATTACTGTTTACAAATTAAAAATAATATTTCTCAAAACATATTTATTAAACACTATATAAATTTCATTCTTAAGGGAATAAAGTAATGTATTTTTAAAATTTTAAGTGAAAGAATTTATTTTGAAAAGTTTCCAATAGATTTTAATTATAAGGTTAATTAATTCAAGGAAAACTAAAAATTCAAGTCAAAAGATATCTCACTTGCCACAAGTGGTGGGTGAAATATCCACCATTGGATCAGATGCATCTAAAATTAAATTAATTTTTCCTTTATTTTATTTAATTTGTTTTATTGAATAAGCATTCTATTTTTTATTCTCTCTATGTATGTATGTATGTATGTATGTATATATGCATGTATGTATGTATGTATGTATGTATGCATCCATGCATGTATATATGTATGTATGCATGCATGCATGTATGTATGTAAGTATATGAATATTATTTAAATAATTATTCATTATATACAAGCACACTCATATGTATATTTATCATACACCTTTTTCAAAGTATCAAATGGATTAAACTTCATAATTTTCACTTTTTTATTTTTTATTCATGAATTTAAAATGAGCAAGTTTCACATTTTTTCCTTTGCAACTTAAGTTCAAAATGAACAATTTTTACTTTAAATTTTTTATCTTCTTGTTTCAATATGAGAGAGAGGGTGAAAGGAAGGAAGATAATTAATTTACTCAAAATCAAAATTCAAATAATAATATTTCTTGAGATACTTAAGTGTGATAGGAAGAAAGATCAACTGATTCAAAAAGTGGTATATTATTTGCCTATCACCCTGC
>JARHVA010006245.1:0-15000 GCA_037957365.1 Torreya grandis
GTCCATATTCCCTTCAAATTACATCATTATTTTAGGGTTTGAGGGTAACTCCTTTATGTATAATCTTGAAGGTTTCAAGTACCCCTAAGACTTTTTAAAACCCACAAGATCAGTTTTAGATAGTTTTAGGATAATTATGAGCTCAATGGTGGAAATGAAGGTTCATGGGAGACTATAAATTATCCTTATAGTCCTCTCACATCATTTATAATATTTTTTTGGCATGCGAAAGCACTCAATAAGAAAGAATCTACACATGATGAGCACTTAAAGACATCTACAAGTATATGGCCTAGATCATGATTATAGGCATGGGTTTTGATTGATGTTAGATGTTTAATAACTTCAAATGTATCTCAAACCATCCCTATAAACTTCACATTCCTTAAATCAACATCCTCAAGTCTTCTCCCACCTCCACTAAAGTCATCTTATGCAAAGTCTAAAATATAGACCTCAAAATATAAGAGATGTAGTTAGGAAGAAAAACAAAATCATGTTTTAGAGTAATGTTATTCAAATGAAGATTAGAATAGATAAACATAATTTTTTAGAATATTATGAAACCTATAATGAGTTTTTTAAGGTCTATGATCACTCTTAAGGTAAATAACAGACCATGGGAGTCATTATTTTGGTGTTTTATAACAAGGTTCCAAGGATGGAGGAGTGAGTATATTACTTGTGACCAATAAATAGGTTCCAATGCATCACTAGATTATTCATGCTGATGTTCAAGTCTTTATACACACTGAGATATCCATATGTATTCATTCAAGCTAGAAATATCAAACATATCATGCATGAAGAAGGTGCTAAGCTAAAAAGAAACACCTAAAGATCTACCTATAACAATGGGATAAAAGAGGTAGGTTAAGTGATATATAGAGATTTTGAGAGATACGTAATGTATGTGATGTCTCTAAGGAATATTCATAAGTATTAATATTATTTTTAAAGAAATAGAGTATCAAAATATCCAAGATCACTTGTGAGAAGGTCTTATAGGCTTGTAAAGACTTTTGAAAGGTTGTTTATGCATTTCAAGTTGGAACCTCAAGAAATAAATAGGACATGGATTTGTTATGGAGATATAAAGTATGTAAAATATTGTATATGATTCCAAACAATTTTTATCTAAACTCTCATGAGTACTCTTAAGGGAGTATGTATACCCAACTGTATACACGCAATTTATTAAGAACATGGACCAAAATATTTGGGTATGCATTTTAGCAATAGAGAGAAAAAGATGAACATTGAGAAATCAATGACAAATATTAAATATTCTCCCATTATTATTTATAACAATGAAAAATTTATCCAACTCAATATTTATACCTACAATGGCTCAAATATGGCATAACATCAATAAGGGGAGTTTAGGCCAATAAGAGTACATCTATAGGCCTATGAAAAAAACATAAAGAGAGAAAGTAGGTGTTATACTTAATTAAAGTATAAAAACTATTTTTAGATGAGATAAACCTAGGAAAATATTCCTATAATATTTGAACTCAGTGAAATGAAGGTAAAATGCCAAAAAGAGGCCATTAGAGTCATTTTTTACATGAATGCTCAAAAACCCTAGTAGTGGTCCAATGCATGTTTTAATGAGTTTGAGGAGTCAAATAGTGTAAAGGATCACCTTAAAAACTCATGTGATGTTTTAATGACATTAATGAGGTGATTAAAACTAATATCAAGCATCTTTATATCTCCTTTTATCAAATTAGACCTTCTCAAGTTCATTAGCAGGTCTTTCTTATCTAAGAGACTCTCTTCTCCACTTGTGAACTAACTTGAGCAAATGTTTGGTCATAAATGGATATCAAATTTCTTAAACAAGTATACCTACTCCCATTTTATGGAATTATTCATGATTTAATGGATCTATTCTTTATGAATAATCCTTAAGAAGTATATCACCTCTAAACCCTCCTAAAAGCTTAAAAAGACCTGATATATTAGATCAATCTCCTAAATTACCCAAATAGATTGGCATGGCCTTAAAACTATTTGGATGGTCTCTACACATCTCTTAATCACGTAGTAGATAGATAAATTAGCACCTATGATTTGGAAAATTGATTAAAATGGTCCAGAAAGTTCTGTTTAGCCTATTTTCATAGTTTTTACTATGGGTATCCTTTTTGATCTATGAAAAGAAGTATTAAAATATTGGTGTAGACTTAGTACCTCTTCAACCATTTATTATATATATATTAAAATTTCCAAGAATGAGTTTCAAGTCATTATATTAATCCATGAGAATATTTCATTTTAGTTACATGGAAAATTGAGGTTTGGAGACTTAGTTGAGGTCATAAAATCATGGTGACCCTAAAAAAACTCTTGAATGTAGCTCATAACACTCATGCATAGATCTTTAAGCTATTAAAAACTCTTTCCTAGATGGAATGTTTAGTTTGAATAGATATCAAGCTAAGATAAAGGATATGCATCATGGTGAAAACTCATAAGCATCTCCAACCTAGTACTATGGTAGTTGAAGAAGCTCTTAATGTCTTTCATTATTATCATGAAAAGTTAACAACCTTCTACATCAAATTTTAACTTTACAAGTGTGCACAAAATTGCAAGAACCAAGATAATTTTTTGTATATGAATTTGGTAGCTCCCTCTTAAATAAAGATCATTTTCAAAGTGGGAATGACATCAGGAATAAATAAGAACTACTGTGAATATCTCCTAGGTCTATTGTATTACAAGGTTATCACTTGTTGAGACGAAGAATGAAACTAGTCTCCTTCGATCCTTCTACCTCTTGGAACTGATCCATTTGTGCCATGTGAATCATCATGATATTATCTTTGTCCACCTTCTCTTTATTAGCGTAGGTATTCCTTTTTATAAAGAGAGACTTGAGTGGCATTATTGAAAATCCTCTATTGGTTATGGTGAAACCCTAGATATTTTATACTTAAACACCTCTTTAAATAATAAAGGATATTGATTTTGCCTACCTATATGTTAAATCATGTGTTAATTCAAGAATTTGTTTTCCTTGTCTAGTGAATGGTCTATATTTCCTAGCATGTTGTCTATATTTGCTTACCATTATATAGGATAGATAGTTTTTACCAGTAATTATTATTTTTCTTTCAATATATGTAAGAATTATAAGTAGAATCATATAAATTTCATCTTTATAATATTAGTTATTACCCTCCTAATTGTTTGTCATACATCCTTAGACATCTTAATGAAATACTTATGGAAGAATTAAATCAAGGCTTTAGGTTGTATCAAATGTGTAGCTTGGTTTATCTCAAATGGTTTATGTTCATTCAAGTAGAGGAATCATATTATTGGTCCATCACCATTTAGGTTCTAGATTAACTCTTTCCCTTTTTCTCTATAATTTAATATATTAGTAGTAGTTTGGGTGAAGCATTAAGGAGCTATCCCAAATTTAGAGGTTAAATTCACTTTTCAACTCACCCAAAATTATTTTTCATACATCCTTCTACCTCTCAATTAAATAATTATTCAATAATCATATAATTTTTTTAGGTTGTGGAAAAGATATATCTTTCTTTCTCTCAAATAGTGTATGTTTAGTCATGTAAAGGAATGATATTATTGGTGCACCACATCATTTATGTTCTAGAGTAGCTATTTCTCTTTTTATCTATAATTGAATATATTATTAATAGTTTAGGTGAATAATCAATGGAGATAGCCAAAATATAGAGGTTCAATCCACTTTTCAGGTCACCCACAACCTAGGATTGTTCCCATTATATAGCTCAGATGACAGGACTTGAAACATCATCTCAAAGGGTGAAACTTTAAGCTGTAATAGTTTTGGCATGCTTGTTGGGATAGGGATTTTCATCCATTAAAGAGTTATTAGAGAATATCCCTAATAAACTAGGATTTGTAAGTACAAACACAAGCACTATTGGTGACTCTTAGTTCATTCAGCTAGTTTTAATAGCGTAGGTATTCCTTTAAGAAAATACCCTTTATATTTTACCTATCATATGAAGTTTCATGGTTAAATTAGGAGTGGATTTTATTTTTTCTCAAGTTGATCAGCCATATCAGGCTTATGTTGATCCTTATCATCATTATGTTGATCAATACCATCCTTAGGTTGAGCCATATTAGTCTTATAGTGACCCTACTTACCCCCATCTATGATTCTAGTCATCAATATGACCAGCCTTGATATCAAGAGTATTATACTTTCCCCATTCCTCAACAACTTTATCTTTTTTGTCAAGATTAATAACAATATTATCAATATTTTCATGAGTCCTATATACCCCCTGTTCATAATCCCAATTAACCTTAGCAAATTCATTCTCCTTATAATCATCTTGTAGAGAATTTTCAAAATATAAGAAATAAATTTGAAGAATGCTTAGCTAGAGAGATTGAGTTTGAAAATGAACCTATATTTTAGTTAATCATAACATAAATAAAAATTGAATCCAACACTTGTAAATCATTCCAAGATCAAGATAAGATGGTCATTACCAAGCTGAGAAATTTTCTAAGCTTCCCAAGCCCTTCATCCACCCCTCAAGTTATAACACACCATCAAGAGAGAATTCGTGGGTTCAGAATTTGAAGTTGGAAGAAAGTAGTTGAGTCATGGGAGAATAAAGATGAAGAATGCATAGATATGGGAATTGAAGCTAAATAATAACCTTTGCATATATAATCCCATCCATCAATCCCTAATAATTTCAAACCTTTCCACCATGGAAGTCAATCCAAAGAGACATTCAAAAGAGGAAATAAGTGTTTGTTGAGAAGAATATGACATCCATAAGACAACTTAATTTTCTCTCTCTTCAAGAATATATAGAAGAGTATACCACCCACAAGATCTTAGGTAGTAATATTGATCCCTCAATGAATAATACTACTCATAAACATATTCATTACCCTCCCAACATCTCCCTTTTTTAAGAACATGTTTTATGGGAGGTAAATTAATAAGATCAAGTTTTAGTTTAAATTGAACAAGATTAAGATAATAAAATGTAATGTGATGAATAAATCATCATGGGAGCACCTCTTTCTTAAGAGAATACTCCTAAATATGAATAAATCTCAATGTGATTGTTATCGTAGTTTTTAAATCAGTTAGACATCTCCCAAAAATCATGGATGATGAGGAACAATAGTTATTAACGTCTTTGGATGAATTTTAACAACTAGATATAGTATATTGGAATTTCTATAGCTTTCAATATGTCCTAAGTGTCCAAGAAAAGGTAATTTTTTTTTCAATTTCCTTGTTTGATAGAAAATGATAGCCTTATTTCTTTTTGCAAAGAAGAGCCAATTGAATTAGAAATTGAAGAACCGTAAGGAATAATCTACCTAGAAATGGATTCTAATCTTAATGAAGAGGTTCTAATTGGTCTTAAAGTAGAAGACTTACCAATTAAACAAGGTGAATTACGGATTCAACTTGGAATGGCTTATAATGAGTAAGAAACAAATAATTGATACATAATAGTTTCATCTACACCATGATCACATGGAGTATTTTAACTTTATTGGTAGTTCTATGGCTTCTAAAGAGAAAGGTCAAGATGTGGATTAGGTTGTAGCCCTTCAAGATGCTACTCAAGAATATGTTGGAAACATGTGGTAGTAGTAATTTGATTATTGTAATGAATTTTAGGTCCTTAATGAGTCTACATCTCCTATAGGTTTGATTAAAGATGTATTTGAAGCTATTCTCCTCTATAAAGAATAATGTGAGAGTACTCAACAAGTTATTCAAGACCAAACACACCATTTCATGGAGCCATTAGAATCTAAAGCTGGTATTACCCCTATAAGCAAATATGTGATCACTTTTTAGGCTAGTTAAAACATCAAAGAGAAACATGAGGTGAGTCTTGGGCCACAAGATGAGTATGTTTTCATAGGTGACATATTTAATTTTATTGACTCACTTGAGAGTATGCCAAAGGAGTTTGAAATAAATAAGTCTACTCCATAAAACATTATGTTCAAAAGGAATTCTAATTTATATCATTTTACATATAATAGAATAAATGATTTAATAAATATCCCTTTTGATCAATGAGGAATAGGATTGAAGGTTATTTGTATATAATAGTGTTTCTTATGTTTAACTTTCATTAAGTGCTTTATAGCACAAGTGTGTGTCTTTATTTGGTGTGTCGTTCTTATCTTGGTATGTGTTTTAGAGGTATATCCATTATATATTCTTGTTTTAAGGTATTTTCATTATGGTTCAAGTCCGAAATCATGTCTTAATTTTATTGATAGGTGATTCCATAGCCTAATGGATTGGTAAGGTCACTAGTCTAGATGCATATCAAGCATGCGATCCTAGAAGGTCTCGAAAGATGTTAGCCAAAATTAGCCAACATTGATGAGTATCAATAAAAACATTGGTCATCATGATCTCAAAATTATTGATAGCCATCATAAAGGTATTGTATTTACTATTTGGTATCAATATGATAGGAAATATGTCATTATTTATATCTTAAAAATACTTCTACGATGGTCTACTTGTAAAATGGGTAAAGTAACTTAGTATTGCCAATAATGGTCATTCAATATAGTCTTCTTCATATGATGAGTATAGATAAAGGTATGTTTGATAAAATTAAGTTTTATGTTTGAATTCAAGGTCAATATTGAGACATGATAAAAGAATAATAATGGTGATCCCCAACGATAAATTTATGCCATGCCAATCAAATAGACTAATGAGTATAACTAGTAAGTTGATAACATTGCATTTTCAAGCAGTTTGGAGAAATTATGGCAGCTTTGGAAAGATTAAGGTATTTCACTTTTCTTATTCTTATGACATACTCCAATGAAATATGAGACCTACTAAGAGAGATAAAATGTAAGGGTTTTAATCTTTAGATATGGGTCTTTTAATTTGTTTAACACTTTTGCAATTTTATGACATATGTATTTGACTACACCTCTTATCCAGAATGTCTTAATATTATTTTTCCAATGTCAGAACCTCTTTGTAATTTATAAAACATCATTTTATAATGTTAAAATATGTGATAATGAGCAAGTTTTATGGTAAATAAATATTAAAATCAATTGACATATTGATAAATAATTTTATAGGTTGGGAAAGGCTCCATGATCACCTAGTTCATCAGCTCTAATAACTCAATAAGGCATAATAGATAGATTTTTAAAGAAAACAAGCTCGTAAAGATATTTTAAAGAGGTTTTATATTGGAGGTCAATATACAAACCTATCCAAGTATCATCCTAATCCCTTTAGACCCAAATCCATGCAAAAGAGGGGGTTGTGGAGACAAACAAGGTAAAAAATTATGCCATTTCTCTAGTGGGTTTCCCTGTTCTTCTTGGTAGCATAAAAATAGTTATTGGTTTTACATAAATACCAAAAGGAAAGAGATTTGGATAAAAATATACTAGGCTATATGGAGGTGCTTATGACCTTTAAATTCCATGTATCCATGTAGGGTTTGAATGGCTCTCCTTTATGATTAATATTTAAGACTTCAAGTACCCCTAAAATCTTCTAAAAGTCACAAGCTATGTTTTAGATAGTTTTAGGATAGTTATGAGCTCATTGGTGAAAGTGGAGGTTATTTTGAGACAATGAATGAACATAATAGTCATACCACATCATTTATAGAAATGTTTCATGTGAAACTACTATATAAGAAATAATCTTCACATGATGAGCACTTACAAACATCTATAAGCATCTAGCCTAGATCAAGGTTGCAGTTAACATTTTTGATTGGTTTTAGATGTTTACTCACCCAAATTGGATCTAAAACAATACCTGTAAACTTGAAACTCCTTCCATTAACATCCCCAAGTTTGATCTCACCTCCAAGATGGTCATATTATGTATATTCTAGAAACAAACCTCATAATGGAAGAGATACAATTAGGAAGACAATCAAAATCATGTTTTAAAAGTAATGTTATTCAAATAAAACTTATAAAAATTATACATAGGTGTTTAAAATCTCATGAAAGATCTAAAGAGTTTTTCAAGTTATATAATCACTCTTAAGGAAAATAGCATGTCATGAGAGTCATTATTTTGGTTTTCTGAAACAAGGTTTCAAGCATGAAGGAGTGAGCACAAAACTATGACTAATGGCGACATTTTAATTCATAAATAGAGTATGAATGCTATTTTTAAAGTCTTGATACACCATAATATATTCATATTTAATCATCCAAGCCAAAAGGATCAATTATATTATGCATGAAGGTGTTAAGCCCAAAATAAGCACCTATAGGTATGCCTACAACATTGGGATAAAGGAGGTAGGTTAAGTGTTAGATAGAGAGTTTGAGAATTATTTAATATATATGAGGTATTTAATGATGATTTATAACTATTTATATTTTTATTAAATAAATATATCATCAAAATAGTCAAGGTCACTTGTGAGAAGCTCTAACAAGCTTATAGAGACTTTTGAGAGGTTTTTTATGCATTTAAATTTAGAATCTCAAGAAACCAATAAGATATTAGTTTTTCATGGTGATATAATGTATATAAAATCATGTAAAGTAATATAAAAAAGTTTTATGTGAATTATCATGAGTAATCTTGAGGTAATAATTATACCCAACTATGTACATGCATCTTAGAAAGAACATGGCCCAAAACACTTGGGTATGCAGTTTAGTGGTAAAGAGAGCAAGATGAACCTTATAAAATTAATGAAACCTATTAAATGTTATAAAATAATTATTTAAAAGAATGGAAAACTTTTTTAACTCAAAATTTAGACCTGCAATGTCTCAAAGCTGGTAGAACACCAAGAAGGGGAGTTTAGGCCTAGACGAGAGCATCTACATGCATGTGCATAAAACATGAAGAGATCAAGCAAGTTTTGGATTGAATTGAAGTATATAATATATTTTATATGATATAAACCTAGGTAGATATTATTTTAATATTTTAAATGAGTGGAATGAAGGTAAAATGCCAAAAAGAGGCCACCGGGGTCATTTTTCACATGACTGCCCACAAAACCTAATATTTGTTCAATGCATGTTTTAATGAGTTTGAGAAGTCAAAATGTGTAAAGGATAACCTAAAAACATCGTGTGAGGTTTAATATACCTCATTAATGTGTTTCAAACCAATATCAAACATCTTTATACCTCTTTTTGTCAAATTATACCTTCTTGACTTCCCTATCAGGCCTATTTTGCTTGAGGCACTCTTTTCTAGGTGTGAACTCAGTTGAGAAGATGCATGGGCATAAATTTATATTTAACATGTTAAATTTCTATACCTTTTCACATTTTGTGTCATTAATCAAGAGTGAAGGGATATGTTATTTATGAAAGATCCTTAAGAAGTCTAGCACCTCTAAACCCTACTAAAACCTCAAAATGATCCGATGTAGTAGATCATTCTCATAAGTTACCAAAATAGATTGGCATGCCCTTGAAAATAATTTGGTTTTATCTACACATATTCTAGTCACTTGTTAGATAAATTCATTGGCACATGTAAGATTCAAAATTTAATAAAATGGTTTAGAAAGTAACTTTTTGGCCTGATTTCATGGTTTTTACTATGTGTAAAATTTATGATCTATCAAAATAAATCTTAAAATATTGGTAGAGACTTAATACCTTTTAATATAGTCATTATATAGATATTTAATTCTCCAAGAATGAGTTTTAGGCCACTAAATTAGTCCATGTGAAGATTGCCTTTTAGTTGTATAGAAAAGGTAGGGTTGCAAACCTAATTGAGGTTATAAAATCATGGAGACCCTCAATAAACTATTGGATGTAGTTGAGAACACTCATCCAAAGCTCCTCAAGATGTGAAAAAATCTTGTTTAGATGGAATTTTTATTTTTAATAGCTACCAAGCTAAGAGAAAGGAGATGCATTATGGTGAAAAATCACAAGTGCCTCTAAGCTAGTAGTAAGGTAGTTGAAAAAGCTACTAACATCCCTAAATATTCTCATACAGAGTGAATTAACTTAAAAATAAGATTTTAGCCTTCCAAATGTGCACAAGATGAAAAAAACTAGGATAATTTGTTGCATATAAACTTGGTAACTCCATCTCCCAGAAAGATCTATTTTAAAGGGTGAATGCCATTAAGCATAAATAAGAACTATTGTGACACCTTTAATAGGGCCATCATATAACAAGGTTAACACTTTTTGAGATGAAGAATGAAACTGGTCTCATCAAATCCTTCTATCCCTTTTAACTGATCCATGAGTGCCTAATGAAGCATCATTAGATTTTCTACGTCCACCTTCACTTTCTCTATCTCATTTCTATAAAGAGAGCCTTGAGTGGAAATGTTTGAATGCCTATGTGGGTTATGGTGAAACCATAGAAAATTTTTAATTGAATAACTATTGAAACAATAAAATAAGTGTATTTTACCTACTATATGTTGTATCATGTGTGGATTTAGGATTTAGTTGATCTTTTTTAGTGATGAGTCTATCTTTCCAAGCATGTTTTCCATATTTATTTCCATTATCTAGAATAAATAGTTATTATAGGCCATTATTAGTGTTCTCTCTATATACAAAGGACTTAAAAGTGAAATCACATTAATTACATATTTATAAGATTAGATGTTACCCTCCTAAGTGTTTTTCATACATTCTTGGACCTCTCATAAAAATATTTATGGGAGAATCATATCAAAGTTATAAGTTGTGTGAAGGATATATCTTTCATTATCTCAAATATTTTATGTTTAATAAAGTAGAGTAATCATACTATTGGTGCATCACCTCATTTAGATTTTATAGTAACTCTTTCTTTCTTCTTTGTAATTGAATAGATTAGTAGTAGTTTGGGTGAAGCATCAAGAGAGCTAGCCAAAATCTAGAGATTTAATCCAATTTTTAGGTTAGCCTTAACCTAGAATTTTTCCCATTATAAAGCTCAGGTGAGTGGACTTGAAACACCCTCTTAAAGGGTGTAAATTTAAGTTATAACAATTCTTTTGCCTACTATCCAACCACTACAAATTGAACAAGTATCTCAGCATCAATTGCTTTCACAACTTGTAGAAAAAATAAAGAATAAATAGGCATGCCCTATCTATAAAAATGAACAAGAATGAAATATTGGGGTCAATGTCATTGATTGCAGTAATGTCTAGTTACATTCAAGAAAGATATTAACTATTCCTCAAATCATCATTACATAAATTAAAATTGAAAAATATATTTCAATACCTCCTATTGAGCCAATCAAATGGAAATAAGACACATAAGAAAAATGAAAACCTTAGAAAACTATTGATTAACCATTTCCTTTTCCTAAAAGACATAATGAAATCATGAATAACAATGAATCTAACTTAGTCTATAAACTGAAAAAACTAGTCATTGAAATACCATTGTTATAAGTAATAAGAGACATCATGGAATTGAAACAAATCATCAAATGTTTTTGTATTCAATCCCCAATGAGAAGAAGGAAATATAATAATAATATACACGTAGATGGAAAAATTGTTGACCTCTTATCAAGAAAACTACTTATACCAACATGTGGAGACCCTAAGAGTATAGTTATCACTATAACTATAGGAAATAAGGAAATACCTAATATGTTATTGGATATAGGAATTGATATCAGTGTTATGAAATGAAACACATTTAAATAACTATGCCTAATTAGAGTATTACTAACTACTCTAGTATTATAGATTGTTGATCAATCCATTACCAAAATGGAGGGAGTTATAGAACATGTCTCAGTAATAATAGAGTCATGGGAAGACCCCATGGATTTCATGATACATCAACTAAGAGTCCAAAACATTATCCATTGATTTTATAGAGACCATGGTTGAACATAATTGTAGCACTCCTAGATTTCAAATATAGAGATACGACCATATCTAATGTAATAAAAGATAAAAGAATTTTTATCCACTTATAAAACCACATCTAGATTCCACATTTCAACTATGGGTAGATTAAATAGAGAAAAAAATAATAGTCTATCCTCTCTAGACATGGTAGTAGTAAAAACCCCACATGAATTACTTAGAGGATTATTTAAAAAGTTGTATTTAAAAAGTTAGTGTTACTTCAAAGATGCTCAGTCTGGCTCTATAGATGCCCAATCCATATTCAAAGATGCGCAGTCTAGAGATGGAATTTTCCAGACCATCTTGGAAAGGTTACCAAAATAACCCATTAGAGTTTTAGGATGAAAAATATTATCACACACCTCTCCAAATGAGCATTAATAGTTGTGCATACAACAATCAAGAAACTTTCCTTCCAACTTTTGATTTGCCCTTATTAGATATTATTTCTTAAGGATAATCCTTTCTTAAAGACATAATTCCCTTCCACATGTTACAATATCATCATTTCCCCTTGAAATCTCTAATCAATCAATATAATAAAGTTCATTCTATCCCAAGATAAAACATTTAATAGTCCAACAAATAAAATGTTAATAATAAAAAGTTGGCTGGATAATGAACATAAATGATGTAGGCATATCCAAGGATTCATGCAATCTTAGATCAATAAAAAATTGAGTGGTGTGTGTGTGTGTGTGTGTGTGTGTGTGTGTGTGTGTGTGTGTGTGTGTGTGTGTGTGTGTGTGTGTGTGTGTGTGTGTGTGTGTGTGTGTGTGTGTTTATATGTTCATTTTATCTTATTTTAGTGTTTTTTGTTATTGGTTTGATGAATATGATCCAATTGAATATTAGTAATCCTAAATTTTACTAGCATCAAGAGCCTCAGATAAGCATTATTCTTAGATAGCTACATGGTTCCAAGTAAGTAAATTGAGTTTCTTAACCATCTTTACAATATAGGATGTAATTGAATGCATTAAAGGGATAAAACAAATAATTTGTGGGCCAAATACTTAAATTGCATTAATATCTTCCCCAAACCTATATATAATTCCATATTTGGATTCTTATAAAAGAGCAGTATAATTTGAATATAAAATGTCTCATCTGAATGTGTATGTTCAAGTTATGGCCTCTAGAAGTTGATAATTTTTTTTGGTAATCAAACCATAGGTGTACACATGTAAATGGTTATTCAACTATCAGTAGTGGTTATGCAACCATCATAGGTAACTTTTTTAGCCAATGGTGGTTTTATCTTACAAACAGTGGTGGTTCAGACACAAATGAAGTTGAAACAAAATAGTGGTCTAGAATATGAGAGAATAAATTTAGAGTTTTTCTATGTAGCTAAGGAAGCCAAGGAGGCACATGAGAAGGTAGAGAAAGGTCAAAAAAGATTATAATTTTGAGAGGAGTTATTTTTTAAGATGGAATTAAATAAGAGAGAATCCAAAGAAGAAAATATGAAGTTGAAGGTGAACCATTCCATTGGAGATAGGAAGTGTATGTTATTCTTCATGTGTTTATTCTAGTAAGCCTTTATAGGCATGTGTAATAGTGTTCATCATTCCTTTGTAATGTTTTAAAGTATAAAAAAATGAATATTTGTGTATGATTTAAAGTTTAGTTGTGTTATCATATGTGTCAATGGGAGAGTTTGAGTGTCTTACATGCATCATAGAGGTAAAGACAATCCTTAAGTAGATCCCTTCTCTTGTGATTGCATCATTTGGTATCATAGAAAAGTATTTCCTTGTTGGGTTTGGTTTTTAAGGATCTTTTATTTGTCAATTATATTCTATGTATGATAAGTATAATTTAGTTAATTATAATATGTGAAAGAGAAGTTTGCATAGTTGAGAGGATATGTTTGTTACAAGTGTGACATAAGTATTACAAGTTCAAAGGAACTATGAAAGGATACTGTTTTACTCTATTTCAGGTTGTCAAAAAGAATCCTAATTTTTAAATAGGACATAAAAAATAGAGGAAGGAGAGCACAAGAGGTATAAGACTTCGCTAAGATTTTGAAGGGAGTCAAAGCAAGATTGGACATGATGGAGGATGCAAAAGTGAAGATGTTGTAGATATAAATGAGGAGGAATAAATGTTCAATAAGTTATTTTCCATGAAATATAATTTTAATGTCTTTGAGATAGGACCAACTAGAATACAAAATAAACTACGGTCTAGATGAAGGAAAAAGGTAATCCCACTATCAATATTATTTTGTTTTATGGTAAGGATAGCCCAAATGAGCTCATGAATTGTATAATGTATTTAAAGGTATTATTTAAAGAGGAGAGTATTGAGGACTCCATGAGGGTGAAGGTTACAAGTAAGAGACTATGTGGATTTGTAATTGAGTATTGGAGAGTTCTCCATAGAGAAGACACAAAATAGAAAAGAAGGAGAGGATCATGGAACACATGGTTTCCAATTTGGTGGGTCATGTTGTGAGACCAAGAAGGAAAGTAGAGTGGATGAATAAGATTCATGTCTTAAGTATTAAGAGAGAAGATAGATGAATAATACTATCATGAATGAAATATGAGATGGAAGCTTCCATCTGAGTAGCTGAAAGCTATTTCAAGAAGTAGCAATGAGAAGGATGTGAATGAGATAAATAAGGTTGTCCTAAAAGATAACAAGAGAGAGGTTTCAATGTTAAGATCTTGAATTTGATGTTAAGAATGGTAAGGATGAATAATTTTTTGAGAAGACCATATGGTAAGGATTCCTCATGAAGGAGGATGTAGATGTGATTGTTGTTGAACCATAATATGATGATGGGAAGCATTTTGTTGCATCCCATATGTGGTAAGATTCATATTTTTACTTGGTGATGAAGGAAATGATTTTGGATTGTCTCTTTTATATTGTATAAATATTGAGGGCAGCCAATGAAAGACACTTTTTTTATTAAATAAATGATATATGTGAAATAAGAGAGTATACATGAGGATTTGAAGGCTTACATGAAGGAGACAATGGAGATACATGTAGTAGAAACTAAATCACACAATGAGAGTAGGATTGGCTACCATTCAATTGAATAAAAAGTAAATAAAAATAATAATAAGGAGATGAAAACCATATATTTATTTGAGAATTAACC
>JARHVA010006245.1:20000-67500 GCA_037957365.1 Torreya grandis
TCACAAAGTAGTGGCATCAATGGACCAAAACAAAGATGCGATTAACATGTGGGTTAGGGGCCTACTACACACCGACTAAAGCAATAAATTACATAAATTAAATGTTGACACGGCTGATAGAATATCATCTTTGATAGTGGTAGGGTCCACAAAGATCATTAAAGAGATATAGTGCTCTTTATTCACTATCACAGACAGACCCCATGATTAGTCATCATCAACAAACTCATAGGATCGAATAGGGGAATATAGAGAGTTGTCACCATCATTATCTTCACTATCATCAGAAGGATGATCGAGATATAAAGCAGAATGAATCCTACACAATCATCCTTCTGAAGTAGGTAGAAAGAGAGCTTGATGGTTGACAGTAATGCATCTCCATAATGATGCGACAGGCATAGCTAGCTTTATTGAAGCATGTTGATTATACTGATGATTTTGTATAGGATACAGATCAAACTCCACATAAAAAGGAATGCATAAAGCAATGAAGATATTGTGGAGCTTTGAGGGAGATATATTAACAAAGTGACTAGAAGAAGCAACTCTTGGCATGATATAGTCCAAGAATTCAAACATGTAGTCACTCATATCTTCCGATTCCCAGTAATTTTCTATTGCAGGGTTGAAGGATGGCCAAAACGTAGACCACTAGAAATGAAACTTAGTACCCTTCCTGTAAATCATCTTTATCAACAAATTCTTGTTACCAAGCAACTCAAGATTGTTGCCAAGTTTATTTATCAAAATAGTATGCACACTATTTTGATCATTGATCTCAACATAATGGGAAGTCCATGCTATATTTCTGTAGTTGATAGTATTTGCAACTGAAATTCATCATGAACTTCAGAAGTAATTGTCATGATCTCCAAAGATGTTCATGAAATTCATCACGAACTTCAGAAGTAACTGTCATGATAGACTTTTCTTTGGAAGAATAAAATTCTTTGTTTAAGAAATCTGCAAGATAATTCTTATGACCAGGAATATGCTCAACTGTAAAATGAAAATCTGAAAGATAGGTAGCCCACCTTATCAATCTGGTAGTAGATCCTTTCTTCACATTATCAGCTGAATTTAATATGCTCATAAAATTCTTAAGATCAGAGTGGACAATAAATTGTTCAGATCTCACAAAGAATATAAATGCTTGAATACCTTTTATGATAGCAAGGATTACCTTGTGAGTAGAATGATAATTCACTTGTGCCTATTTGAAAGTACCTAAAGTAAAATGGCACAACTTTTCTGATCCACCTGGCAATCTTTCTTTTAGAACTGCTCCCCAGTATAAATATGAAGCATCTGTTTCAATGATCTTTAGTATGTTTCTTGGTAACTGTAAAGGAGGCAAATTAGAGCATTTATCTTTGATTCTTTCAACTACATCAGTCATATTCTGATCCCAAGCAGGAGGAGATTTAGACAATCTTTTATTAAGCAGTAATTTATCTTGAGCAACATTAAAATAATGTCCAGCAATATAGTTCACACATCCTAAAAATCTTTGAAGCATAGTTTTATTAGTCAGCACATCAGGAAAATTTTGATTATTCTGCAAGACATGAGGTTGGATAAGAACTTCTCCTGACCTAATAGTTATACCCAAAAAATCTATATTATCCTAGAAGGTTATCATTTTGTTTGCTGACAAAACTAAACCATTCTGAAAAATAATCTGATAAAACTGCTTAAGATGTTCTAGATGTTCTTTGGGACTTTTGTTGAAAACTAGAATATCATCAATATATACAATAATGAAGTTACTATAAGTAGAAAAGATTTCATTCATCATCTTCTGAAAGATGCTAGGAGCTATCTTTAGACCAAATAGAAGGACATTCCATTCATACTGCCTGAAAGGTGTCACAAAAGCTATTTTGTACCTATCTACTTCAGTAACCTGTATCTGCCAGAAACTAGAGTTTAAATCAAATTTACTATATAACTTACTACCAGTAATCCTTTGCAAAATTTCATCCTTTGAAGGAATGGGATGTTGCACAGGAATAACATGCTTATTTAGAGGAATATAATTAATCACTAATCTCTTTTTCCCTCTAATCTGTTCACTGCATTTATTTACATAAAACGCATCATATCCCCACAAACTATGAGAAGCCCTGATCAATCCCTATTTAAAAAACTGCTAAATTTATTCAAAACATTTAACTCTCAGAGAATGAGACATCCCAAAATGGTGTGCCTTGAACTTGGGTTCAACTATCTTACCATTCTTATCAATTATCATTTTTAGCTCAATCTAACATGAGTTTTTCTGTGCTGAAAAGCTAATGGATTTTCAGAACAACAGTCTTGCACAATCTTTGCAAGTATAGGATCTATGTCAGCTTTACAACAGTTGATCTTCTGGTGTATCCACTAAGTATTCACAGGCTTTTTATGTTTTTATTTCAATGGGACTCTGCATTCATATATGCTTTTCTTATACAAAGAGTATTTTTGGGCTAAAACAATTTCATGCTGATGTATGGTAATTGGAGAGAAACAAGCTAGATTATTAGAACCAAACATCATATCAAATAGAGGCATCTCATGGTGGATAACCTTGAAATTGAATATTGTATTACCTAAGACAATAGGAACACTGGCTAAATATTCAAAAATAAATGTCTTAGTATTGAAGGTTAACCTCATAAAATTAGGATGCCACATATCAGCAGGAATAACATGAAATCTAGCCAAAGAAGCATCAACACCAGTATCAAGTAACACATCTAAGGAATATGGCTTAAATCCTTTCCACTTAATATTGATCTCACAGATAGGGTTACTTGTTTTATGGATAGAGACTTGATGGATATTTTTAGTCTCTTTAGTTGCCATGTGAGAGGCTTCAATGCTATCAGCTACTTGAATTAACTCTTCTTCAAATAACCTTTCATTTTCTTCTTTTGTAGCTTCTTCACGTAGAAGTGCTTCTAATTCACGCTGAGCACGTGATAGAAAAGCTTGAAGAGTTTCAATGTGCTTAGTCCACCATTTCTTCCTTTCATAAGTTTTTGGATTATAGCTATAATCCACATCAATACCTTTATCTTTTGATAAACTTTGTCTAGCAAATTGATGTGCTAAATTATTCTTTTGTTGCTGAATCTGTTCTAGCTGATTTAAATACCTTTTTTTTAGTTTTAGCAATCTGGCTTTGTAAAAACATATTTTTAGACAACATATATACAGGCAAACTATCATACTTATCTTTTAGAGTTTGAAGTTGCTGAGACAAACTCAGACTATCAGAAAATTGGCCTGCAGAGTACTAAGTAGAATGCATGTTGATCTGAAATCCTATCTCTAAGTCAAAATCTGAAGAGGATTTTGAATCAAAACTAAATTCTTCTTTATTCATATTAATGCAAGTTTCTTCTGTCTGTTTCATCATATTCAAGATCAGACTCATATTCTACATTATCAAAGGGAATAAGAACATAGTCATCTTCATTAAGATCATGACTTTGAAGAAAATTGACTTTCTTAGAGTTCTTCCCTTTCTGAGGGCATTTATTAACATAGTGTTCACCCTGACAGAGAAAACACTTCACAGGGGTTTTTTGAAACCCATGTTTTCTTTTCCTAAAGACTTTCTTCTGTTTAAAAGACTTTATGAATTTAGGCTTTCTTGACCATTTTGCAGTAGGAAAGAAATCACATTTACAAGAAGACTTTTTATTTTTCTTAATCTTGGCTAATTACTTTCTGTACTGATAAGGATTTGTGCATCCAAACTTACTATCAATAGAATTACAAAACTTTATGCCAAGCTGTTTATGGAACTGTAAAGTTTCCTTGTGTGCTTTTCTCTCATCACACATTTTCTGATTTGTCCTTCTAATATATTGATTAATTCTACCAAAAGACATAGTAGAATACTGAGGACCCATTACTGACTTATATTTTTTTGAAAAATACTGAGGAAATGATTCAACATATCTAACCTTGAAAGCAGGATTAAACATTTCACCAGATGCATATAATAGATTTTCCATATAACACATATATTCTTCTAATCTTTTCATATCACATAACTGAGCACGCAAAAATTTAGATCTACTGGCTTCTTTCTCATCTTCTATTATGCCAACAAATTCTAAATATATAGCTTGGCATAAACATGGTACTGGTTCTGCATGATTTAAGATATTTTGCTTATACTGAATATCACCAGCATCCCACGAATATTTTATATTTCCTATGAAGCCATTAACTATCTATTGTGCTACAGTTTTAGGATCTCTTTTCAAACCAAACATTTGTACACTAGCCCAAGATAACATTGCATGACACATTTCTTTTCTATGAGCAGGAGGCTCACAGTTAAATTTCCAGAAAAAGGGTTGTAGGCTCAAAGTTCTGATCTGAGCATCTACAGGAGGTCTAGATGTTTCTCCTTCAGAGAAGTAACTATACTTTTCTAGATCATCCATCTTAGTCATGCCTATTCTAAAAGATTTATCTATAGTATCAGTCAAAGGAGATTTCATAGCTAGAGGAACTATGATTCTTTTAGTTTTCTCTTCTTGTTGTATTTTCTCTATTGAGTCCCAGCTTAGAATATCTGCATTTGTCAAATTCAGATTTAAAGGCTAAATCTCTGGGGTTTGTAAAGAAGTAGGAAGGAGAGCAAGCTGCTACTATTGAGAAGAGACTTCTCTATTTAGTGAATCAATTTCACTAGATACAAGAGCAATCTGTGTTTTGACTGATGAAACTTCAACTCTTAATTCTTCTAGACTATGGGCTATATTATCATTACCAGTTAATACAGTATCTAGTTTATTCTTGCTTTTGCAAAAGACTACTAGATTCTTTTTCTACCTCTTGAGATATCTGATGAGCATGAACTCCAACATTATAATATATAGTTTTCAAAGCTTTTGCAATATCACCCTTCTGATATTGTTCAATACTTTTTAGCATCTTAGAGATCTGATCTAGACTAGCCTGAATACTGGATACCTTAGAGTTGACACACTTAGTATCTAGATTGTTTCAGTTCATCAACCTTACTTCTGTAGGCCATTCTAGACTCTTATCTCAAGTTCTAAGATAATACATTTGTGCTCTAGTTTTTCCATCAGGAGAGTATTGATTGAAATCAGAAAGCTTAGGAAAACTTTTCTCAGTATATGACTCATCACCATAAGGGGTTTTCCATACGTGACCTTATTCTTCTCCAGAATCAGAATGACTCTGTGAAGTATTTCCATATGCATATATCTTTTATGAGATAACAACTGCCTATTCTTTTCCAGAAGTTTCTACAATTCTGTCTCTTTTAGTCATGTTGATGACAGCATGACAGGGCTTCTTAAGAATATGCTTGTAGTCTGGACAATAGAATGAATCTATTTGGGGATCATGTATCTTTTATAGGTGAGGACATTGCTTAGGAAAGGTTAAGGATGATGTAGGAGTTTCTGTTGAAGGATTATCAAATCTAATAATAGCTTTATCAGGTAGATCTTTTACAGAGGTGGCTCTAGATAAAGATTTATGAGGTGGCTGGATAAAGTCTGTGTCTACTATCCATTTTCTAGGGAATTTCAGTTCAGACCATGAAATAGCTTCAGAGGCTAAAATTTGACTGTTATGCGTAGCTCTGCTCACCACGCTTTTGCCAGGCACATGTATATACTTAACCACAGGGTATAGGGTATTAGTTAAGCGATACATGATTTGGTATTGCACATCAAGTGGACAAGAACCAGCAATCATGTGAAGGCCTGAAGTTTGCAATAAAAGCTTGAAAATTTGGTTTAAATTATTTTCTTGGTGAATAGCCACTGGATAGTTAGGATAAATAGTAGTGTAAACCAAACCAGCATGTAAACCAGTTTGTAGAGTAGCTTGTAAGCAAGCAGAAAAGGAAAGATGTCTATATATTTGTATATATATATATATATACGTGTATATATATATATATATATATATATATATGTATGTATATATGTATGTATGTGTATATATATGTATATGTATATGTATATATAGATATAGATATATACATATATACATATATATATATATATACATATATATATAAATATGTGTGTGTATATGTATGTATGTGTATATATGTATATATCTCTATATATATATATATATACATATATACATAAATAAATATATATATATATATATATACATATATACATAAATAAATATATATATATATATATATATACATATATACATATATATAAATATATATGTATGTGTATATATATGTATATATATATATAGATATATATATATATATATGTATGTGTATATATATGTATATATACATACACACACACACACAGATATATATATATATATATATATATATATATATATATATATATATATATATATATATATTATAGTCTAACAAATGAATGTGTTGAAGTATACATGTATGACTTGACAGGGCATGGTGATTATTTTGATGAAGCCTTAAACAATCTAGATAAAGTGTAACCTTGTGTGAACAACATCAATTATGCCTAAGCCATTTTAAATTTTTGATGATAGATGATCAAGGAATAGTCTTAGGCCATCACATCTCATCTCAAACAATATAGGTTGACCCTAAAAATATTAAATATATTTCATAGTTTCTTACACCTATGAGTAAAATTGATATTAAACTTTTTTAGAACATGTAAAAAATTATTGGTGTTTTATACAAGAATTAAGTAAGATAGTCGCACCTATTTTCCATTTATCACTAAGGATAGTGAATTTTTATGGACTCACAAGTGTCAACATGATTTTAAATTAATGAAAGAAAAATTATTTTCTACTCTAATATTGAGACGTCTTAGTTGGGAGCAGCCTTTGAACATACACATTGTTGCATCTATCATTATTATGGGGTAGTTATTTGGTAGAAAAATAAGGAAGGTAAGATGTATGGCATTTATTACATTATTATCAAATTAACTACCACTAAAAGGAATTACACCACTACTAAAAATGATTTATTATTTTCTTCTATTCCATGGAAAAGTTTCTTCATTACATCATTATATATAAAATATTTGCTTACATAGATCATTTATATATAAGGTATCTAATGAAAAAACTAGTGGTAGGAGGTCAAATCATTAGATAGTTAGTATTATTGTAGGACTTTGATATCAAAGTCATTGATAAGCTAAGAAAGTCTAATGTAATTTTTTTTTATCTTGTTTCAAGGTTAAATATTTCAAGTGAAGATGAGCCATTAGAGGATATTTTTTAGATGAGTAGTTGTTCATAGTTTCATCACAAACACCATGGTCTACTGATATGGCAAATTATCTAGCAATAATAAAATTTCCTTCTAATTCTACTCATAAAAAAGGAAACATTTATTAGAAATAGTGCTAACTATAAATGGTTTAATGGTTTTCTATTCAAATGTTGACCTGATATGGTATTTTATAGGTGTGTAAGATTAAATAAAATCTAGGATATGATAAGATTTTTCCATGATGAACTAGAAGGAAGCCACTATTCATCTAAAAATATTTTTCACAATATCCTTGCGGCTAGATACTACTAGCCTTCACCTCAAAGAAATGTGAAATTATATACCAAAATGTGATCATTGCTAAATTATGGGGAAACCCACATTGTCTAATGAAATACCCCTCCATCCTCAATTGATCATAGGACCCTTAGAGAAATGGGGGTTGTATTTCATTAGTCCTATTGATCCACCATCTCAAGGCAAGGAGTACATCCTAGTGTATGTTGGTTATGTCACCAAATCGGTAGAGTTTTAATCTCTACCATTTTATCATGAAGAAGTAGTTGTTAACTTATTTTACTACATGATCATGAAATATTTTAGAGAATTAAGATTAATGGTATCATATCAAGACCCTAAATTTTATTCTAACATGATTAAATATTTCAAAGAACACTACTAAATCATTCATAAAAAATCATTATCATACCATCCTGAAGCCAATGCTCATGTTGAGGTTACCAATAGAGAACTAGAGAACATCTTGAAAAATAAACAAAACATTAGAAAAAAATTTTGGGTAAGAAAGTTACCTAAATTAGTATGTACCTAAAACATAACATGGAAGACCACTGCAATATTTTCTCCATTTGAAATTGTGTATTGGAATAAGCCATTATTTTTAATTGAATTTCAGTTATACAGATAAAAACAATAATGGATATTATCAACCTCCAAGAAAGGATGAATTATTCAAATAAATTTGATCTAATTTTTTTTTGGTTATGTAGAAGAGTCTTGTTTTTCTATCATAACCAAAGAGATTTTGAGTCCAATAAATGATGGGGGTTGAGAACTAGTAATTGGTGGTACTCCTTCCAAAAAATGAGATAAAAATTAAAATGTGTGTGTGTGTGTGTGTGTGTGTGTGTGTGTGTGTGTGTGTGTGTGTGTGTGTGTGTGTGTGTGTGTGTGTGTGTTTGAAATTATAAAATGATCAAATGGTAACTTTTTAGTTAACAAAACATTAGAAAAGTACTCCAAATTGACTTATATAGAAGTAGGAATTACATTTTGTGGTATTTTTATCACAAAACAAGTGGAAAAACTAAGATCAAACCAAAAAAACATTTAATTCAAGGTAGTTATATTTCATTAATGTATAAATAAGATTATTTATGAGTTTTAGATGTCATTTAGTTCACTCCAAGAAAGACGAATCCTCTAAGTAGGACATTACAAAATGGGGTATTTTCAAAAGTTACAAAGATATTTTCAAAAAAAGGAATGTCTCCCATTTGGATTTATTTTACAACAAGAGATATGATGTCACCAAGGTGACAAGGTCTTAGAAATTATGAGGTAAAAACCATATTTCAAAACATTTATCATGATGAAGACAACTTAATCCTTGAACCAAATCAGGGAAATGACTAATGGTGAATTTTTTCCTAGGGAAAATGATAAGGATAGATTTGGGTCCTCTCAATTTAATTAACATAGAGAAAATAAATATTTTATTCCCTTTAATCCATCCTATTTCTCATATTTATAAATCTCTAATGTATTTTATGAGCAGATATAACTAATTACAGAGTGTTTAAGTATGTCTTGACCTATTCTGTTATATCTTGATTCCTCTCTAAGTAACATATTTAATTATCCATGGAAATTTATAGTAGACATATGTAAATTGGTTATATTTTGACTAAGCTTTAAGATATATACTATTATGGAATAATAGGATATTGCTTAGGTTACATGATCACACTTTTATGAGTTAACTATTAAGTATATGTTTAATTTATGATCATGTTGAATTATCATTTTAATTATATTTTATGATGAATGTATGTGATAACTATTATAGTTTAACTACTTGAATTATTGTGAGGTTGATGTAGGAGAACCCATCCCTTATAGTGTGATAAAAGGAGATCTTCATCAAAGAGTGTGACATAGATAGAGACATCGAAGGATGCCAAAGAATAGGTAAGAACCTTGCATATACTAAAATAATTAGAACATGGTGTGTTTATTTATAATTACTTTAAAAACTTGATTTCTATGGTCTACCAACATAGTTTAATAACTTAATGAATTGCTACATTTTATCATTTGCGCTAGTGGAAATATTATTGGCAAAATTAAAATTTAATATATGTATTATTAGTAATTTATGAAATCATTATTAAATTAATATGAAATTAGAGATGTTAATTGAATTAGAGAATTATGGTTATTTTAAATAATATAAAAAATATATTTAGAAAATTTGATTAAAATGAAAAAAGAAGAAAAGACAAGGAAGTCTAGATTTAGGAAAAACTAAAAAGAAAAAAACTCATAAAAATATTAAAGAAAAAGAAAAAAATATTTAAAGCAAAAAACAAAATAAAAATGAGACTATGCGCACATAAGTATTTTTTTTTAAAAAGGGAGATCAAAAATAGTTTGAGAGAAGGAAAGTGGCAAATCTGAGAAGAGGAAGATATTTGGGAGCTTGACAAATTATTTCAAGCATAGGAAATAGGTAGGTGATGCCTTAAAATTTCATATGATATTATTAAAAATTGAGCATATGTATTCAGTAATATGTATGTTTTTGTGCAAGGGATTGTATTTTTTAGCTTGGATAATTATAATAGATGGGTTTATATATCTAGTAGAGAGTTATTTATCAATAATGGTTTACATCTAAAAATACATAAACTTCCATATAAAACCTAGAATGAGCTATATATTATTTATTAGCACTACATAAGATATATATCTTCCCTAAAAATATAAAGATATGAAAATATATAAGCAGAATTTAGGTTGTAGACTTATTTCAGTTGCAGTTGAGTTAATATTATTACTTTCTATATTTGCATTGTGATTTGCTCTCATGATATTAGAGATCAGTGATATGTGATGTAATATGCTTAGTTGATATTATCATGCTTTGAGTATTTTATATGGTCCCTATAGATTCTTTTGGTGTAATTTATTTTTGGTATATGTGTTTAATTCAAAAAACCACATATTTCTAGTTGACCCAAACGAGGTTGTTATAGTTATTTTCTGAGTACATTATGTTTTATTGATCTCAAAACAAACACAATTTATAATATTTTAATTCAATCCTTAAATTGATCAAAAATAATACCTCGTAACACCAAAGTTTTTTTACAAATTCATAAAATGGTCCAGAAGAAGAAATCGTAACTTGAGTCCATTGAAATGCTATTAAAATATGAGGTACATGTGATGATATTTTAAGGAAGTTGGGTGGCTGGAATTTATTAATAAATTCCAAAGATATAATGAGAATTTATAAAATTATTTTATCATTAATATTTTAAGGATAATATACTAAGGTTAAATCCTATTAGGAATACTATAATTAGTCAACTCTAAGGCATTATAGAAATATATATGAGGATCTCATGAAAATGTACATTCAAAAACTTAATTAAAATATTATATGAATAAGTATAACCCATTCCTAAACTAATTTTTATCCCTTAAAGGATAACCAAAGTCATCAATAGAGAAAGATTGATATAACCATGAAGGATATTTGCATTTTGGGTCATTAAATTCTTTAGTTGTGATGGACCATATGGTTCACATGTAGGGGATGTAATGAAAATTTAAAACACTTTAAAGCAATGACCGCATACACTTGAATGGATGGTTAATTTTTGTCACTATGGATCCATCCAGGTTATGGCATAAAAATATGTATGAGATGTAACACACATTCAAAACCATGGGCTAATTAATATTATACACCAAGACCACTTCCTAAGAAATGCATATAGAGATGTTAACTGAGAATAATTTGTACAAAACAATTTGAAAAATTAATATAAGTCAAAAAAAAAATTATACTCCTATCTCACACCTAGATCTCATACAAAGGTGGAAACTACTTGTGAAGAGCCATCTCTAGAACTAGCGAGAAAGAGGAAATTAAGCAAAAAATATCTAGAGTGGTCTCTGTAGAGAATCTAGAACATTTTTCTATCCAAATAATCATCATGGAAATATATTATGAGGAGGAATAAACTCTAAAGACATATTGGCCTGTGGTTTAACGAATAAGTGTAAGAATGAAGATGCCAATAGAGAAGTCGAGATCAGAAACCATGTCTAGAAGAAAGAGAAGACTTATCCTACGTAAAGAGGATGATGTAGACAAAAGTGTTGAAAAAAAACTTGGTAGTCTTAGCCAAGGATATCCTAATATATGTCTGAATACATTATAAGAACCTACAGAATAGTAGGTTATGGAATAACCCTTAATTTATATTAACTAATTTGTAGCCATGGTAGAAGCATTTTATGTTGAGAAATTTTTAAAAGAGCCACTTCCCTTTTCTTCATCTAATCCAACATTATAAAAAGGAAAATTTCTAGTTGTAGAGTAAGAATATTAGACTTTCAACCATGATGAGGAAGATCAAGTACATCATGCCATGATTTTGTAAATTACAAAAGCAACCATAAACAATAAGAAGAAGAAATATCTTTTATCAAGCATAAAATACAAGGTAAGGAATAAGTTATCCAATCTTTATTGAAAGATATATAATAAAATTAAAATCATTTTATTAATAAAAATAATGAAATAACTTCATTTAAAGATAAAATTTTGTTTCGTAAAGAACAAGTGGACTTTGGTGTGCAAACACTATTATCGTGATGACATCATGTCCACTTGGGAAGAAACTTATCAAACCCTCAGGGGGTGAAGGTAGAGATTAATAATTTGAATAAGGATATTGAATAGGAGAGAAAAATAAAATAAAAAATAGAATCCACACTACAAATATCTTTTGACTTGGATGACAAAATCCTAGCTTGTAGAAAGATTGCCTCTAAGTATGGTATCTTTCTTCAAGACCAGTTATTTAGATTGAAATTGATATGAATTTAGTGTGTTGTCCCCTATGACCTAGAATATGATAATTAGTTTATGGAATCCGATCACACAAGCACCCATGAGTAGTAAAATATTATTGGCGAGTTTTAATTGTCTAACTTTATCCTAGGACACATGTCTTGCTTTTGAATTAACATATTTGTATAATTAAAGATTAAACCTTTCACCTCCACATTTAAAAATTAGATTGAACATATTAAGAGAATAACATAATACTTTATACATGCCAAAACTATTGGGCTATATATGAAGCCTTAACTCTGTAATCCAGATAAGTTGGTTATGACCTTTTGAAGTCTTTTATATATCCCTTGATTATTTAACAACATCTAAAGATTCTAATGAAATACATCTCTCATTTTTAATGTTATTCTAAAAGTCATTTTTGTATCACCCAAGTGCTACTTGTGATGAAAGGTGGGATATATTCAATTTTCCTTTTAAGATAAGGGAGCTAATTTCTCCCAACAATATCAAATGGTGTATTAGGAGACCTTGAGCTATCATATCTCTAATACAATAAATTGTGCAAACATATGGGCAAGAATGGATTTACATGTGGTATAGTCTATCATTTATTCTTAGTCATATGAACTCATGTCAAAATACAATAGATCAGGTAGAAGAATCATTAGAAATAGGTAATACCTATGTCAGAACATACAAAGGTTAAATCAACATTATACAATTGCATTGGGATACCTATTATGACACTTATGACCTCAATAATAAATTACTAGATATTGTATCTAGTAGATAATAGAGCGGATCCTAGCTTAAAATAGGACTTAAAAAAGGTAAAGTGTGGGGGAGGTGATGAACCCATAAAATGGATAATTATATCCATTAAATGACCTCATTATTTCAAAAAGAACCTTCCTTTTATGTTTATTTATTTTTGCATCCTATAACTCCTTACTAATTCAATGTAGAAAAGGAGTACTTTACTTGAATTATTCTATGTAAGTAAATGCTTCTTTTTTACACAACTTTATTCTAAAATTTTACATGAAAATCCACTATTTTTATGTATATAGGTCATCCAAATGTAATAGAGGAAAATATTGTGTTTTTTTACAATACAAAGGACTTCATAAGATCATCTCAAACCAACTTCAATGATCTCTAGTCTACCCTTGGAGTTCATCAGGTTGGCTCCAAAGTCCATCAATTAGAATTTGGATATCAACATTATGAGTTTGGAGATGCCTAGGTTAGCTCTAAATATGCTCAAAATAGACCTAATGGCTTCCAAAAGCTTGATAAAATATATTTTGAATACTTTGCATCATGGTGAAAATCATATTTTCTTGATCAGAAGCATCCTAGTCTATTTTGGAACATTTATAAAAGTCATTATATACATTCCAAAAATAGTATTTATATTTATACCCATAATTATTTATGGTATTTCTTATAAAATAAATTGTAAATATTTTAATCGGGTGTCTTGATATAATACAAATGGTCTTAACTATAAATTAAAGTTGTAACTATAGGCAGCTAGAGATAACACATGAAAAATAATGCCAATGATATTACACAAAAATTTCCCTTCAAATATGGAAATAATGTTGTTATATTTATATTTTAAATAAATAATAACCTAGTTATTTATGGTCTTTTTATGAGGTTAGTCCATTTTGATTAATTTTTTAAAACTAATTATCACATATAAATAATGTCTTCTTGTTGATGTAGGAGAATGGAACGAGAGTAAATAGCAAGCAAAATATTGAGGCATAGACCTAAGATTTTCCATAATATTAAATAATTTATATAATTAATGAATAATTAACTTAATCATATTTATACAAGTGTAGTGTGATCCAATTATATTCCAAGTGAGATAAAGGTCCCACTCAACTAAGGAAGCAAGATCATTTGTTGTATTTATATGTTTATATTACTATGTGTTTCTGCCTTTCATTCTTTTATACAAAGTAATGTTTGAAAAATTCAAACTTGTAGGTGCCTCTATGTGTGTTTAATGCATGTGGTTTCTAATTCAATTATTTTAATTTTAATAGCATTCCCTTTCAATGTAATTTCAATTTCTGTAACTTTGTGTGTTTCCCTTCAAAATTAATTTCCATTACAACAAGTGTGTTTATTTTAAAATTTTTTAATTCAAGTAAATCATGTTTCCAATCGAATAATTATAATTTATCTTAAAATAAATAAAATAGTTCTCAATTCAATCAAGTAGATTACATCTTTAGGAGAAAGTGATCCACAACTCCCCACAAATAGATAGTTGTTAGTCACTATATTGCATACCTTACTAATAAATTACATTATATACTAAAATTAGTTTCATATGACATCAAATTAAATCAGTTGATTAAATGAATATGATTAAATAACCCTCACCACATGAAATATTATTTTAGTAGCAACCCATATGGCATAGGGTAACTAGTTGCAGACTAATAGCAATAAAAACCACATCATCTAATAGTGGTCACTAGAGAGGAAGATCAATGTCCTATACAATATTATTCCATTATATAGGATTATGAGGTAGATATGAGACACAATAAGGACACTGACTTTGACTAGCACAAGGAGGATCTAAGTGACACAATGTGTTATTTTAAGTTTTTTACCTTGGTGTCCATTGATAGTGTGGAAGTGGTGGATCATTAGATTGTTTAGGAGGAATTTTTTAATGGACCAAGAATTATACCATTATAACATAATAGATTTAAAATAAGGAATTAATGACTAGAAAACCAAGGGATTTTTTATAACTTTAAGTTTCAATTCCACGTGGGTTAAATTTAATCATGATGGGTTTATCCTTTTCTATGATACTAATGATTTTCATAATTAGCTTCTTAGAGATGGCTGATATTTCTATATGTTTTTATTCACTCACTTTATCCATCATTATTACACTCTTTTCTATAATAATTTCATTTGTTGAGACTTTAGGACATTTAAAGAGCTATTTTAACACACAATCCATAGTTTAAATGGGTTAATTCGTTTAAAAGATGTACAAGGTTTCATTATTATATTGAAAGGTAAAATATAGTTAATATGATGTCTGGTTTGTTTTTAAGGATTTTTTAATGTATGTGAAATGGTTTTGGATCACCTTCAACAATGAATAACTTTCCTAAATGCAAGAATATTAATTATGATTAGTGTTATGATAACTCCCGTAGTTTGGATTGAGAGAAACAAATCAACATTTTATCTATAATCTCTATGGTCTCTTGGTTAATTTTAAGAACACTCTATAATAATTATTCTTATGATATATATGTAAATTATTATATGTCTTCCTTATTTATTTGTTAAGATATTGAACTAAAATATCACCCAACTCTATTTAATTCATGCATAGGCACTAGAAGATTAATAGAGTGCATTCTACCACCTTACAATAAATTCTATATAAATATCCTTAGATTCTTATTTCATGTGTATAAATTTCCATTTCCAGTCCAAAGTGACTTGTTTATATTCAATTTTTATAAAATTTATTTAATAAGTTAATGATTATAATGGATGAAAGCCTAAGGGAGGTAGTAGTATCATTCTAGTGTGATTCCCACAAGTGTCTTAGAGAAATTTATCACCTCTACTCAATCCTAGGGTAATGACTCTTTAATGGTAAGAGCACATGAATTTACATCCATATTAGGGTCCCCTTCCACTTTTTATTTTTCAAGTTCAAGCAAAGGGTATGGAATAATAATCCCTTGAATGGTGTGATCTATAGGGTCCTTTAGATATTTATAATATGTCCCCATGGTGATAAAAGTGATAAAAGGAGTATTTAGATAAGGTTTGGGAAGAGATGTCAGATAGGAGGTTGACATATAGCCACCAAGGGAAAAATTGTTAACTAAGTTTTTAGATTATAACAAAGAAAAAAAATTATCAAATAATGCCAATTTAGATAACATGTGATAATATGGAGATTATATTTTTGAATGATGTGTACCAATTGGCATTCACAGAAGTGCAATGTAAATGCATCACATACTAAAAAATACATAGTTAGGAAGAACCATGGTTGTTGATATATTATCTCCCATATTATTTGGATCAGCACAGGTGAACGAAACACAAATGGTAATTTGATTGTAGGGTTAGTTGAGTGGGGGAGTGATTACTGTTGTAGGATTGGAGACAACAAAGGTAATAAGGTATCCTAGGGTTTTGTTCAATGTAAATATAGTTGGAAGAGAATTTGGTTCATATTTTTGTGGTTTTTAATGATGAGGCTACCAATTGTTTATTTTATAACCTCATCTATAGCTAGTTATATATATTTTTTCATATGAATCCGTAGAACTATCCATAACTAATAAATTAATGATTATATATGTGAATTAATATATACATGTTGTGTTATAGATTAATTATGCTTTCTTATGATTATATTATACTTGTGTAACCTTATTTAACAAACATTTGAAGGGTATAATAAGATTGGAGGAATCATGTTTGGTCACAACACTTATAGAGAAACCTATAGCAAAAGGGGGTTTCAGCACATAGCAATTACCAAGCTACAAGCTTTCCACATATAGGTTGATCATATCAACTAAAAATCTATAGGATTTACACTTACAAGTTTCTCATAAAAACTATAGGTTTTCACCTACAGGTTGCCTATAGCAACTGTAGGCCTTCACCTATAGGAGCCCGTAACCACTACACTTAACAAATCATTGCTATGATAATAAGTAATTGGCTTTTAAGGAAACATCCAACTATCTTAAAAATAAATTAAATGATTGAAGAGGATCCTCTATAAAAACTATATGGACCCCTCACATGAAGTGAAACTTGGATATGCTACCAAAGGATGAATAAGATAAAGGCAATGGAAAGGAGAAAAGAAGCAAAACAACAAAGCAACATATATTATATTTTACCCAGTCAGCCCTAAAAACAAGTAACATTAAGTTAATAACCACTTGAAGGTTGATTGGGTTAGTTAAAAAATATTTGTACCTTTCATAGTTTAGTATTTTTAGTTGAAGCTAATAAACTTCCTTATGTATTTAATGAAAGAACCTAGATTATATTAGGATGATGGAATTATAGAAAGTAATTGCATTCTAATTCTTGAATATTGTAATTTATTGTAGCAATATTTGATTTCTATAGATCTGAGTAATGAAAAGGTTAATTCTATAAAAATATTTTATAAGTCTCTCAAAGAAGGATTAGAACTCAGTTATGAACAAGGAAGGCCTCTTTAGAAGGAGTTGCAATGAATATCCTGACCCTTCTTAGATTAAAGTGTGTTATGTGAATTTATTTCATTACTAGTTTGATTATATAAAGTGTGATGCATGTGTGAGTCATAAGTGTGAAGAATTATTTTATTCTATTGTAATAATTTCCTTATATATTTATATGGTGAAATAATTATAAGTTCATTGTACTACAATCAATAATTAAGTTATCCTATGAATCAATAATGCATATATAGTGGTAACATCCTTGAAAAATATACATACCCTCAATTGACAAATAGTGATAAGTATATTTAATAATCTTGTATTGACTAGGTAATAAGCTTGTCTAATATTTTGGCACTATTGCTGGGAAGGTTTTTTATTATTGGTTTCCAAATTAATTTTACTACTTTCATTTTCTACTTTCTAGAGTTACTTTCCTGCTTTCATTTCCTACTTTCTAGAGTAACTTTATTGCTTTCATTTCCTACTTTCTAGAGTAACTTTCCTGCTTTCATTTCCTACTTTCTAGAGTAAATTTACTACTTTCTAGAGGTAAAATTTCAATTCTTATTATTTTGATTTATGCATTCCTTCATTTATTTCATTTTTTATATTTTGTTTTTGCTCATTTTGAAACAACCCTAGAGACACACAAAAGTAAAAAAAATAACCCTGTGTAGGAAGAGATGATAGATGAAGGAGTGGCTCAATGTTTATGCAAATAAAAAGAGATTCTTGAGGGAGATGCATTCTAAGAAAACCATAAGTTGCTACTGAGAAAGAACCACAAGTATCTATAATAACTAAGAATCTTATTAAAAGATATACCATAATTTGGGGGGATCTTGAATAAGGGGACACTACAAACTGAAGAAGGTAGCTTACATAAGAAGTACTATTAGATTTTTTAAAGGAAATAGAAGTGGAGGAAACATTAGATGAATTAGTAAAATGAAATGAAAGAGAAAAACTACATGAACCAAACACTTTATAAAGTAACATGAAAATAGTATTCTAATAAATCTTTCTTGAACAAATCAAATAAATCTTAGGAGAGTCTTTAGACTTTTCATCTATTAAAAAGACTACGTATCAAGGGTATAATTATCTACTATCGTGTCGACCAAGGGAATGATACAAAATTTGAGGACATGATATTGAGTAACTTTGGTATTCATATCACAAGAAAAGTGATCATGAATAAAGAAAAAGAATTATTATATGACAACAGGGATCCAAACATAATTACTTTTGAATTCCCTATCCTAGGTGCAACAGACGTAACATAAATAAAAAATATCCTACCCTCAGCCTTGCCCAGTTTTAGAGGTACATTATTAGAATACCTAGACATATTTTTGTTCAAAATTTTATATCCTTTGTAGAAGCTGTCACTATAGGCAGGATGCACAAAAACTAAAACTTTTTTTTGCCACCCTCAAAGACTCAACCCTTCACTGGTTCATGGGACTAGGTAGTAATTCAGTCCAAACTTGGGAAGACATAAAAAGGAATTTTTTGGCTAATTTTATTATTATGGATGATAAATAAATTATAGAATAAATGACATCTTCAAGATGACTCAAGAAGAGGATGAATTTTTGGAGGACTACGTTGAATAATTCAAGTTCAGTGTATAAAAATTCAAGTAAAGTAAACTAAGAGAAGAGCCTCTAAAACTCATCTTCATAAAAGGAGTTAGAGAATATTTTCCAAGAGTCTTGAACCTAATGAGTGGGGGAGATATTTCCTAAATGACATTCACTAAAATCAAATAGCTAAGCAAAAATTATTCCAGATATGCCATAAATAATGTCAGGGGTAGCTCCATTAGCAGTTGTAAGTGGCCTATCAAAATATAAATTTAGTAACATCTTAAAAGACATGAAATTGGAAATCATTAGTCACTTGGACACCCAACTAGATAGACGTAACATAAGGAAAAATCAAGTATCCTTAGATCAAGCTTTGACAATCTAGTATCTAGATTTCACAAAAAGGAAGATAGACTGTAGGTGTCATGATGTTTGGGCTAAAGTAACGAACATCAGAGTTGAAGAAATATAAATAGTAGAATTAAAATATATATAAGGATATAGGGACCATTTTGTCTATGTTTCACAAGTGAATTCATGGGTTTAAAAACCATATTATCTAAATATGCGATAGAATCCACCTTTTGATAATTCTACCCTTTTCAATTCACAATTTACAAATACTAATTCCAATTGGACTAGTCCATGAATGAATGTCCCACCTCAGATAATCTACACCTCCACCTCTTGATAGCCTCCAAAAAATGTATCCCCACTTTGGATATACACTTAGTAGCCACTCCAAGCACCACCCATCACAAACTAATGGCAGTAGCCCTAGAGATCTAATCAACCCTATGGAAATTGTAAGGGAGGATTCCCTCCACAAAAACAATAACAATCTTTTTCTTTTATTCCCAATACCCAAGCTGCACCCAAGCCTAATCAACTCTTTTCTCAACCCATACAAAAATTTGCAAAAAAATTGATGCAACTGACATTTAATACTGAACATGTTCAATACCTAGCATATAAAATTAACATCAATGAAGTTAACATATGTTTAGGATGATCTATATTACCCCCAACCCCACCCATCATAATGGAGAAAACATAGGAAACTCTATCAGATCATGCTAACCCACCTTCACCACCACAAATTTTTTTAAAACTAGTAAATAAAGTCATTGATGAAGCAACCCCACCATTTCTATCATGTCTTAACCTTAAGCATCACACAACTGAGTTTGAGTTTTACTTCATAGGGTATCTCAAGAATCTTTGTGTTAAAATTCCTCTCTTCCAAGTATCAAGGATTTGCTTATAAGTTTCAAAGATGTAAAAGACCTATATCTACATAAACCTAGAAGGAAGAAGAAGGATCCCAATATAGAGCATGTGATTGGCTAGCTACAGAAATTATACTATAAAATACCCTATGAAAGAAATATTCATATCTAGGATGCTTAATAGTAATAGTCTATATCTATGACCAGAAATTGTTCAATGCATTGATAAACTTTGGGGTTGTAATAAATGTAATGACAATTAGAACCATGAAAAAATTATAGATGAATAATATTCATCCCACATCTATAATGCTACAAATGACCAATAGGTCTACAATAAGACCAGAAGGAGTTATTGAAGATCTTGTCACTATTGTAGATTCTTAGGAGTATCCTGTAGATTTGATTGTGATGTAACCAAAGTCTAATTTGGGTGGATACCCTCTCATATGAGGATGACCTTGGATTTACATAAGAGATTCCTTCATTAGTTGTAGATTAGGTAACATGTTGGTATCCAATGGTAACCACACTAAGATGTTGGTCCTCTATCATCCATCACAACCATCCTCCGAACTAGAGCATACATTATGGACTGAAGAAGATGAGGCAGACTAGATTCCCTTAATTTTTGTATCTACCATAGACCATGCATGCACTTTGGTTGATCAAGAGGAAGATAAAATTATCTAAAATGTCCTCTAGAATAATTACAAGACTAATCTTGAAGATCCCAACAACTTGCAATGCATAAAGTACCCATTTACCAACCTTTGAGAAGAAAATAAATCTGCTACATCTATACATGAAACATTTCACTAGTTGTTGCTTCATAGCTATAGCCAAACCAATTCCATTATCAGTTTAGAAATGATGAAATAACTCATAAAGTAAATTGAAAATTTTCCAAGAAAAACATTGCTTATTAATAGCAAGTTGGAGTCAAATAAGCAAAAGTACCTAGTCAACATACTACATGCAAACCAATGCACTTTTGTATTGGATTATGAGGAAATGTAAGGAATTATCTCAAAAACATGTACACATCAGATCTATAAAAAATAAGAGAGCAAACCAATTAGATAAACACAATGTAGGATGAGTCTAACTATTAGAAAAATAGTCATAGTGGAAGTACAAAAACTCCTGACCACTAGATTTATATATCCTATCTCAGATAGTTAATGGGTTTCATCATTGGTAATTGTACCAAAGAAAAATGGAGAGTGTCATGTTTTTATAGATTATAGGGAACTTAATATAGCAACCAGAAAGGATTATTTTCCTCTGGCATTAATTGATCAAGGGCTAGACACACTAGCAGGAAAAAAATATTTTGCCCTTTTAGATGGCTTCAATGGTTACAACTAGATTAGAATTGCTCCTAAGGGTTAGGATAAGACCACCTTAACTTTTCCCTGGGGTACTTATGCTTATGTTGTATTACCTTTTGGGTTGTGTAACACTCTTGCAACATTCTAGAGGGTTGTCTTGAGTATCTTTTCATATCTGACCAATGAATGTGTATAAATGTACATGGATGACTTCATTGTCTATGGAGAAACATTTGATGAGTGCCTAAAGAACTTAAATAAAGTACTCCAACATTTTTAGGAGAATAATTTGTCCTTATGCCATAAGAAATGCTATATAATAATGACAAAAGGCATTGTCATAGGCCACCATATATCCATTGAAGGAATCAATGTTGACCCTACAAAAATGAACATAATAAAACATCTACCTATACCTAAAAAATAGAAGGATGTTAGGAGTATTTTAGGACATGCTCGTTACAATAGAATATTTATCAATAATTTTAGCAAAGTAGCAACACCTTGATTTACTCTCCTAAATAAAGATGTGGAATTCATATGGATTTCTACCTATGATGCAACCTTTAAATAATTAAAAGAATTATTGATCACCACCCCAATTATACCTAGTTATGATTGGAAGCTTCCCTTTCATATTCACATAGTTTATTTAGATACTACCTCGGGATCTATGCTAGGACAAAAATAGGAAGCATTCAACTATGCCATATATTTCATAAGCAATAACCTACATGCAGTAGAAGTAAATTACACAATCACTGAAAAAGAGTTCTTGGTAGTAGTATATGCTATCAATAAGTTCCATCACTACATAATAGGGCACCAAGTCTTCATTCATATATACCATGCATCTATTAGGTACCTTATAAAAAAATTGGCTATCCTAGGTAGAGTGACAAGATGTCTACTCTTATTACAAGATTTTTAAGTGGATGTCATCCCATGTTTAACACTATATTTTATAAATAAACATGAAATTACAAAGATATATAAGGATAGAATTCAAATAGATAACAACAAAGATGTCTAATATAAAATAGGATTAAGGAAATCAAAGTAATTATCCCAAAATTTAGTAGCTATATCAACATCCTCTTGAATTATAGCTAATTATTCATTAATGATTTCTTGATTAGGTGTGAAAACCACATTACAAATACCTAATTTGAATGCAATGGCACTTTAATTAGTGAATAACGGTTGTGGGACTATGGGGAGATCAAATATGCTAATAATATCATGTGCTAATCTGAGCAGAGTCATCTACATATAGAAGACATATTTTTAAAAATAACATGTAGGATTTAATAGGTTTTTAGGAATGTGAATGTTATGAAAATAGAATTCAAGGCTATTTTAATAGTTTAACAAGGATCGATGATGACCCTATAACATTGATGTCAATTCAAATGGATCAACATCAATTCTAAGTAAAAATACTAAATTATAAAAATAAAAAATAATAATGACTTGTAAAATTGATAAAATGATGAAAACTAAATGGAAATGTTGACATAGAGTTGTAGAAGATAGAAAACTTTAAATATGAATGAATTAACATAAAATACTAACTTTAAATGGCTTGGAAACATGAAAATAAATAATACTATAAAAGTATGCTAAAAAACCTTATAAATCCCTTGACAGTTAGATGAACAAAGGTTCCACATGGTGGAAAAGTGTTGATGATCTCCGTATTTAGGTTCTAAGAAAAACTTTAGTAGAGGTTCGAAGTCCAAAAAGATTTATACATCCTGTCGAGCTAAGGAGGCTCACTATATATTTATGGATTGATGTCATTCTGGGCCGATCGGTGTCGATTGTAGAGAATTGATGTTGATTTACCCAAAATGGGTGGAGGTGATATTTAGGCCATTCAAAATGGTTATTTACGAGGTAAATATAGGTTCAATTGACATCTAAGTTTTTACATTCTTTAAACCATGAGATGGGTTTGTTATGAAATTGGGAGGGTTTTTATTTGTTTTATGATTTTATGGTTACAGGTAGTAAAATGGGGTTAATTACTATTTGATATAGTAATTAACTCAATTAACTCATGTAGTAAAGATAAATGTGTAATTATTTCAAATAATTATGAATGGGGCCATTATGTTAGAGATGAAGGATAAATGCAATGATGCACCACGTTAATACTCAAAGGTGTATAAGAATAGTGTTTACATTTGCCCCTTTTTATGGAGTGGTATACAATAGAATTCTATGAGACAAAATCTATAAGGTATTGAATGTCCCAAGTTTATTATGAGGAGGTATCCCCCCTCAAACTAGGTGCCGAGAAGTGAGATAGAATGGATGATGGGTTTGAAAAAGATGGAAAATAAAAACAAATGTAGATGAGTGGAAATGGATAATTAGAAGATATAAATAGCAAAATAGAAGTGCGGATGGATCAAGGAAGTTCCAAGGTTCAACTTAATGAGAGAAAAAATAATACAGGTAGTAGTGCCCCAAAGATCTAATCAAATAAAAAAATGCCAGAGCTAAAATAGGTAGGCTTAATAAAAGGCTAGCAAGAGAACAAAAGATAGGAATGGTAGACCATCACATCTAGTGTGTATATGGTATATGGTATATGCATTACCTATAGATGAATTTTCATGGGACACAAGATACCCTTGAGATCTTACAATGGCAAGATTCCTAAAAAAGGGGTACACCTTAAAGAGACTGAGGAACTGACAAAGCATCAAAATCCTCAAAACTAAAGGGTAATATGACATAAAAATGGGATAGATGTGGCAAAGGGAATAAGATAGGGATTGGGATCCAGACTAAGAGTATGTTAAATGGTTCATAAGTGCAATAATTTTAAACATGCTAAGACAATCGACATTGATCTGCATGTGATTGATGTCAATTTAGGGGATCTACATAGATTGAAATAATCGACGTTGATAGTGAGAAAGGCTACGAATAGGCATCTAACATGGCATAAGGCTCATTTAGCTATCAATATGGAAAAGTATTTAAGATAAATTTTCTATGATTTTATACCTTTCAAGCTTACATGAGAGATGATGGAGGTGAACGGGAATGGATGATGATAATGATGACTTCAATACGAGGCAAGCAAAATACACTTTTGGTGAAATTTATTATTTTAGTTATTGGGTTGTTTTTTGTTTAAAATTTTGTGTTTGTTTTCATTAAGTAGGATATTTTTATGGTTTGAAATTATTTTGGGTGGGAATGGAGGTTGTGATTTTTTTTAAAGAATGTATGGCCTAAGGGAAAGATTTTTGGGGGGATGGAATCAATGTTGATCTATATGGATTGATGTTCCAGATTCAAATTGATCATGATCCAAAAGGATCAATGGAAATTGGGTAAATTAGCATCAATCCTTATAAGATCAAAATAAATCAAGAAGTTTAGGCTCTTGCTTAACCAAAAATATGTTTTTAATAGGCACAAGAGATTTGATGATGAGGGATAGTATCCTGCCACCATTGATGTAGTTATGAGAGTTCATGGGTGATAAGGATTGGGCTGATCTAGATGATATTAGATTTGAATGGATCCACCATTATCACCATATCCATCAGGATATTAACATGATAGTGGCTTTGATAGAGTGGTGGGATTATACCACCAATACATTTTAGCTACTGACTAGTGAGATTATTATCACCATAGTTGACATCCATCAAATTCTATGAGTAATGATCTAGGGAACCCCTATTTATACTATTAACGAGGCTAGGTGATCAATGGTGATGACATGAATATATGGTGAGGATACATTAGACATGAGATTCATTGCTAGGGGTTTCTCATTCCAGTCATTATATGACTAAGACCCTATGGAGAGACTAGTGCAAATGATGATGATGTTGGCACTGACCTTCTATGTGTTACCTAACTATGTGGGAGGGTGACTACCATAGAGCTTCATTGGTGTCATAACAGACATTGTGGAGTTTACGATTATTTTTTCTTGGGCACCCACACTATTGGGGTAGATATATAGGGAGTTGTGAGGCTAGTGCACTAAGTCTAGATTAGGAATCCACATCACTTTTGTATTACATTACTATGAATATGAGCACATTTAGGTGATTCACCCAATAAGGACCCCATGGATCAATTTTAGAGACATGTTTTATAATGTAAGCTTCCTTTGGTGGAAGGAAGACCCAGTGGTTCCATACATAGATAGGGTAGTACATGATTTAGCATAATATAAATAGTTTTTTAGTGACTTACAGGTAAGAGACATTATTTGGAGGCCATATGTACACTTCCCAGTATTTCTTGGTTTAGATGTGGAGACAGGGGATGTTGCTTAGGATATATGGGTATATGGATGATGACTGAACATACCAAGCTATTTTATTTTAGTAAGGTCCATCATCAATCTGGGTTGCTTCAAGATATACCATTAACCCCATGTGTGTATAGGCAAGATGATACAAATCTTGACTGGCCTACTCTAGATACTATAATGGTCTTGATGGGGCCATAGGAAGATCCCAAGGCTGCTAATATGGATGATATTGGTTTTACAAATGATTATGTAGCATGGTTTGTAGTAGAGATGGGGAGGAAAGATGATAGAGTAGTGAGACCTCAACAAGATGTGGTTATTAAGGAGATGAGGGAGGTTGAGCATGATTCTCTAGATACACACATGGAGGAGTAGGATGCCCCTAATGCACACATGGAGGATGTACCATTATAGGGTACACCCACCCATGAGTATATAGATATAGCTATAGTTATTATAGAGAGGGATACACTGAGGGTCGAGCTACAAGAAGCATGAGCAGCCCATGATACTTTACAGGATCAAATTACAACATTACAAGGTGATCTACTTAACATAAGAGGTCAATGTGATTAGGCCATACAAGAGTAGGATAGGTACCAAGTAGAGTTAGAGTAGATGAGGTCTACATTGGTAGAGATACCAGCTCTATATTTTATAGGATCTAGTGTTATTCCTATAGATATGGTACCACTCTAGGGGTACATGGTTTTTCTTGTTGAGATGTCATATTACAAGAGGATACTATAGATACAAATACGAGATGTAGCTTAGTTTGCTTCATTGTGGCTAGTTACAATAGATCACAAAGGACTCCTAAGGGATCTATTAGTAGAAGTAGTGCAACAAGTTGAGGAGGAGATGATGAGGGAGGTGATATCATTCACCTTAATAGGATTGATTCTACTGAGTATATTTTATTGTATGAGTTGAGAGGCCCATCTTATTTGTGTTATGGCATTTGTAAAGACACTTGATATATATACAAACATTGCTTATGTTTATGGATGGATCATGTGTGTTTATTTATGGATTTATTGATGGCTATGGATATGTTATTTTTTTATTTATGATGTCATGTGATGGATTATATATTAGATGTTATGTATTTTAATTTTGATCATTGCTATCATATATGCTATGGATGTTTATGGATTATTGATTATGGATTTTACATGTTATGGATTATGGATGTTATATCATGAGATATGTTTTTAATAAATGGATTATGAAGATATATTTTAATGTTTAATGGTTGTGATTTTATGGGTTTTAGTTATTATATATTATGGATTTGGTCAGCATTGACTTAGAACATCACTATAAGATAACCTCTTATACACATGGCCTATGCATCTTTAGCTATATGGTAAGTGATACTGACATAACCTGAGTTAGCTAGAGCTCTGACCTTAGTCATTTATTAGGATTAAAATCTTTTGGTGGGATGGGGAATGGATTGCTTTAGAGATAACCTTATTCATACCATATTTAAAAATTAGGAATTATCTTTTAGGGATCATTTTTATGCCAATGGGTAGACTGATCAATATGAGAAGTCTACAATTAGAAAGTTGATCAATATGTTAAGTTTTATCGGGATACTAATTTTGATAATTTATTTTATTGCTTTGTTGAGTTTTAAGGATTTTACGTGGCATATTTTGAAAATTGATCAATTTGGGAAGTTTTATGCTTGGTAGCCATCCTTGAAGGAAGCAGTCTACATTTAGATGTTTTCACATAGATGTCCTTCAAGGGATCAATCTATTACTTACCTTTATATTTCATTACCTCTATCCTTTGAGGGATAAGTCTATTTATTTATCCCATTTTGATACTTTTAATTTTCACTACTTACTTGATTTTTAGATCCCAAAGATAGTAATGCAAGTTGGCACAAAAAGATACCTTAGGATAGTTTCTATGAGTTCATTACATGAGGTGATTATGCTCTCTTGGAAAATTGATAGCCTTTAATAAATAAGGAAATAATGATCTAGGGTTTATCCTATTATAGGTGAAATGTATCCATGAGACAATGTTATGAATAGAGCTGGGGTATTCATATTCAAGGTTGATATAGTGACTACTAAATAACCACATAACTCTCATATCACTATTTTAGGATAAGGGGATATGATAGTATTTTAAGATAAGCTAACCAAGATGAGCCAATATATATTAACTATATAAAGGATGTAAATTCAATGCATTAAGAGGTTTTTATTTTGGTTTACAATCAAGAGAAGCCAAACAATATGCCCCAGATCCATATTTATGGGTTATGATGTATGGTCCAAGCCAATCAAGTGAAAATTTACCCCTTTTACTTAATTTTATATTAGTGACATGTTGATTTTATTTAATCATAAGGTCTCCAATGTCAAATTCTCATACTTTTAGATGTTTATTATATGCTCATTTTAGTCATTCTTGATATATGTGAAGGTGATCATGGGCTATCACACGATGCTCATCTAAGAGTTTAAGCTAGGATAAATGCTCCTAACAAAAATCCTCATCATAAATAATGTATTTAAGGGAGACATGAAGAGGGGGAATTTATACTTCCAAATGAAGTACATCTTTTGTACCATATACTAGAGAAAAAGGAGTAGAACCCATAAGGGTTCAAATACTAGTTCAATATGCGCTTAAGGTGAAAGGGATACCAAGATGCCAATCCTTCCTAGATTCACTAATGAATTTGGTTAGGATATTGACTAGGGTTTTATTAGATTCTTATAATTGACCATTGGCCTAAGGATAATAAGGTGAGTAAAAACTTAATTTGATTTTAAATGAGTCACATAGTTCCTAGACTTTATTATTCTTGAAAGATTTTCCATTATCTATTATTATTTCATATGGAATTCCAAAATGTAAAATAATGTGATGGTGGATAAACTCCACAATATTTCTACCTTGGTAAAGATAGGTGGCACAACTTCCACCCACTTGGTGAAGTATTCTGTAGTAGTAATGATGGAGTCATGATGCTAAGAGGATCTAGGGTTGATTTGCCCTATAAGATCGAGCCCCCATTGGGAGAATGGCCAGAAGTCTATTGCTACCTATAGGGATTTACTAGGGACATGGGATAATTTGGAATGCTGCTGAAATTTTACACACCTCTTAATATATGCACACTAATCTTTATTTAGAGTGGGCCAATAATAGCCTATATAGAATATTTTTTTAGCAATTGCACAAGCACTAAAGTTTCCACTGCATGACCCATTATGTAATTCATAGATAGCTAAGGTAGATTAATATTTTTAGAGACAAAGAAGAATAATTACATAAAACTACACTTGTAAAGAAAACCCCCCAGTATAGTATAGAGGGTAGCTTTATATTGAAAGACACACCTAACTCCTCTGGATATATGGGGAGAAGATAGTCCTATAGACAAATAAGTAAATATTTATGTATATCATTGATCTTATAGGTTTTATTAAATATTATTGATAGATATAAGATAATTTCTTTTATATGAAGGTTGGTTAACTTGATGGATAAGTTAAAATATCTTAGACTCCTAAGATGAGGATGGGATAAAAGAGGCAAGAGATGTCATAGTGTCAACAAACTTTTTAGTTGATGTAGGAGTAGTTTGGATGGCATAATGTTTGAAATTAGATAAGAGATGATCGGTTAAGGTCTTATATATTTGGAGGATATCAATCTTGAATTGATAAATATCATTAATTTTATTGAGCACTAGTTGAGAATCACCATAGATATTAAGGGATCTGACTCCTAGTGCAAGGTCAATTTGGAGGCCTATAATCAATGCTTTGTATTTAGCCATATTATTGGTGTAATCAAAGTCTAATTTAAAATATAAAGGAATTAGAATACCTTTTGAAAGGATTAGTATAATTCTTACACTGCCTCTTCATTCACATTTGGACCCATCAAAGAATAAAGTGATTTTATATTTCAGGATTAATTGGGAAGTGGATATGATAGATTCATCAAGAAATTCATAATTGATTGGCTAGTTTCATTAAGATGTGCTTCGACCAACTGATTAACAATAATCTATCCTTTTATAGACTTTTGATGAAGAAATTATAGATCAAACTTAGCCAGAAGCATGATCCATCTAGCCATTCATTGATTTTGATAAGGTTTAGAATGGATGAACTTAAGGGGGTCGGTAGTCATAATTACATACATATTATGGTTAAGTAGGTAATGATGAAGCTTAGAGGCTACAAGGACTAATGCTAGTAATATTTTTTTAGTATGTAGATAACATGTCTCATATTCTATGAGTGTATGACTTATATAATAAATAGCCTATTCCTTGTGATGCTCATCTCGATAGGCAAGCATAACACCTAGAGCATGGTTAGTAGCTAAGATATAAAGGAAGAAAGGTTGTCCCTCCTTAGGTGGAGTGAGTATTGAAGGTGATATAAGATAGTATTTGAGTGTGTTAATGGCTTATTGACAATTAAAATCCCATACAAAGTGACTATTCTTATTTAATAAATGGTGGAAAGGTTGACACCGATCAGAGATATGGGATATAAAATGACAGATAGACTAGAGCTTACCTTGTAAACTATAAAGTTGCTTAAGTTTGGATGGAGGAGGCATTTATATAATGGCCTTGATTTTAGTAGGATCCACTTTTATTGCTCAAATAGAAATAATGAAACTTATAATTTTACCCATCAATATACCAAAAATATAGTTTTTTGGATTTAGATGCACATGATTCTAGAGCAAATAATCGAAGATAACCTTAATTATGGTTAAGTGATCCTTGTAGAATTTTGACTTCTAAAGGAGATCATCTACATAGTCTTCAATAATTTTTTGGATTATATCATGAAATATATAAGTCATGGCCAGATGATAGCTAACTCCTATGTTTTCTATGCTAAAGGGCATAACATGGTAGTAAAAGATCCCCCAAGGACTAATAAATGTATTTTTATGTTGATCTTCTAGTGTAATAAGTATTTGATTATAACCATAAAAACCATCCATAAGGGATAAAATTTCATGGCCATTTTTTAGCTCCACTAATTGGTTGATGTTAGGGAGAGCAAAATCATCTTTTGTGTAAGCAAGATTTAAATAATGAAAGTCAGTACAAATTTGAAGTCCCCCTATAGGCTTAGTGACTAGAATGATGTTTGAAATCCACTGAGGATAATCAATGGGTTAAATAAAGTTAGTAGATAAGAGGTGATATAATTCCTTTTTTACCAAGAGTGTGATGTAGGGATGCATTTTATGAAGCTTTTATTTTATCAGCTTAGCATTAGGAAAGGTGGCAATATTATGGATAACTATTGTGGGGTCAACACCAGGCATATCACTATAAGAATAGGCAAATGGCTCACTATGGTCTAATTAAAAAGTGGTAAAATATTGGTTTTCCTAAGGATCTAAAGCTTTCATAACTTTAACAATCCTTGGGGTTTCTTGAGACCCAATATTAATATCAGAATTGGATTCATTTAATAAGCTAGATGTTTTAGATGGAAGAGAATTATGTAGATAAGATTTTTTAGCACCCAAATGAGTCAATATGGACTCATCATCCTGACACTAAAGAACAAGGATGGTTAGTGTATCATGTCTTATTAAATTTGGATTTACTAAAGGAATAATTTGGGTCTTGCCACCATGTTGAAAGATGAGGGATTCTATGGAGATTGAATTGACTAAAAAAAAGTCAGAAGGGATGGATACAGTGTCACTGGTCAAGGAAGAGGTATCGGATGATGAAGATTGCTCCTTATTCTTTGAAAAATGGTAGAAGAATGGGTTTAGGAGAGGATTTAGAATCTTTATCAAATCCTAAGCCATGATTTTCATGTGGTTTTTTCAAATCTCCTAATGTAATGTCATGAGGACCCTGCTCATATCTACCCATGCCGAAGCCCTTCCAGGCACAACGATAAAGGTAGGTTTGCATGGACTAGGGTTTATTGAGAAATGAGAAATTATATGTAAATGGTTTATCATGGCTTCCATTGTTGGTCCCTAGGGTGGTTTGATCCATTCCAACATATATCAAATGGATGTGTAATATTGGTGGCCCAAATGGGATGAGCTCACGTAAGTTAGGTAGATACATGGGTTGTTTGTCTAGATGACTGTATTCCCTAAGAGTGGGTAACATGTTAAGGGTCAATATTTGGTATTCCCGCATTGAAATATGTTACATCATGGAATAAATGGACTCATGAGCTGGTAATTTTAAAGCAAGCTTTATTAGAGGATGAAGATGGGATTGTGTTATGTGAAGGTATTATGACATCACTTGGTGAAAAAATTGCAATTGCATGATTTTAAGGGATGAGGATCAATGGGGATGATGCGCACCTGGAATTCATATTCAAAATTAATTTACTAATAAATGGTAGAGGGGATACATTGCATCACATGAATCTATATATGTCATAATAAAATGGTATATTGGAATGTCCTTTCTATGACATAAAATACTTCATGGAGGGTGTGAGGACCTACACAAATGGGAAAGACAACCATTCCTACTATGGGTGCTACCATGCCATTAAATACATAGAGAATTATTGAAGATTGGGAAATAATGGTTTCTAGTAACTATAACTATTGGAAAGCATGTGAAGAAATAATATTGTTATTGTCCCCATTATCAAACATAACTCTTTTAATCTAAGTTTTATTTATTTGAGCTATGATTAAAAGTGTAGGGTCTTGATTTTTAGGTCATAAAGGAATGACCTTGAAATTAGTGAAACTAATAATTGACACTATTTGGAGGGATCCTATAAATGATAACAATGGTTGAGGCTTGTTTGGATAGACCTTAATAGTCTGGAGTGTTTCTATCATTGCTTATCAATGGTGTGGAGAGTTTTTGATAAGTTCATATAATGACATTTTTATAGGCATTTGGTGGAGTCATTTTAATATGGATATTTGTACAAACTACTTAGCTTTGGCTAGGAAAGTTCCTATAATAGATACTTTAGGCTTTTGTCTAGATGGTTTAGGCATATTATGGGTAAAGGAACCTATAATTGAAACATTAGATTTATTAGGATTCTAACTTTAAGAGTAGGGGACTACATATACATCATCAATGTGTAATAATGGATGGTCCAAAGAAGTCAATGACTCTTTATCACTTATAGGAATAGCAAAATTATGGGTAGGTGGAATATTTTGGATGGTGATTTTTTGCTTAAGAGTTTTATTATTTAGATCATCAATTAATAGATCATCATCCTAGACTATTTTTTGATTATTACCTTAAGGGAATTATAATTTTTTGTATCATGTCCAAGTACACTATGATATGTGCATATCTCTTGACTCCTATACCAAGTAGGTCTTTAAGAGTGAAGGTTAATGGGATGTATAGGTGGTAGAATTATGAGGGATGTATCCAACAATTAATTTAAGATTACAATGTAAGATCCTTTCAAAGGGTCATTTTATGGTCTTATAATAAATTGGGAAATATCTCTTGGCAAAGTATTGATCATTTGGTTTTGATGTTTAGCTTTTATGGTAGGGATCACCTTAGGCACTTTTTATTTACATTTATCTAATGGTCCTTTAGAAAAAGATGGTGGATATTAGGATGGAAGTGTGTTTAATAATGGAGAGAGACTTTGTATTTTCCCATGCATTTGAATGGAAGAACCTATGATAGGGATAGTCACTTTGGGAGATGGATGAGGACCTGAAATAGATGATAGAGATGATATAAAAGCAGTTATCCCTTTACTCTTTTGTGTGTTGAGAATAGAAGAGGTATTTGAATTAATGTTTTCATCTTTTGATGTCTGAAAAAGATTGACCTTGACTTGAGGATGGGCTAAGGATTTCTTTGATGGAATACCAAGACAATTGTTCTAGTTATAGATGATGGGAGCTTTATCCTTACTGTTAGTATCTCTGAGGTAAGGAGATGTTATGATAGAGGATGATTTTAAAGGGCCTTGGTACTAAGTGAATTGATAGGATCTTACTATATTATGATCATGATGCACATTACAAATAGGTTCACCAGGGACCAAAGGGGTGGAATTTTTGAATTTAGAAGTATCAAGATGTTTATTTGTGACATCCTAAGGAGGGGTTTCATTTTCATTTTTAGGATATTTAGTTTAGGAACATGAATGGGATGGATCGCATGAATGATCCCATCTAATGAGATCTGGGAGCTTTATAGAGGTTTTATTGGTTATCTTGATAATTTTAGGTTGACTTACATTGAAATCATTTCCTACGAGGAGATCTAAGATGGATAATTGCTCTAGAGTTTCTTTAGGCAATAATTGGTTATAGATTGTATCAATCTTATGTGTAACTTGATTTTCTGTTTCTCTAGGGTTAGCTTAGACTGTGTTTCATGTGGATGGATGGTTTTGAAATGGTTTCTTGAAAATATCTAAAGATTAGTTGGGAGGATAATTTGGATTGTCCAAATGAATCTCCCCCTTATCGATGTGGCCTTGTACCTATCGTTTAAAGTATTTCCATCATTCTATGGCATACCCTATTACCCTGTGATAGGCACAAAATTCATCCTCTTTATACCAAACTAGTTTAATATGGGTATCATCAATTAGTTTAATTAGAGAGAGCTTAATAATATTTTCTTATAGGATTTCATCCAATACAAAAGTGTAAGGTTCTCCTAAAGGGCTATATTTATAAGGGGAGAAATGAGTTTGAGAATTGGATGGTCTTGATTGATTGAGTGTCAAAGGGGAAATTTTTTTTAGATTAATATCATTTGTTTCCCCTTTTATTTTATGATTATTGTTATTACTTTTTGAGGGGTCAATTTTGATGTTTTAATTATGTAACTTAATATTTTCCTCTTTAATGCCTCAAATTTTGAGTTTACGTGCCATGGTAAAGGCCTCATCAAAAGTTTTAACGGTTTGAATTTGTAACATGGATGAGATATGTTTGACACAAGATCATGAAAATAATTCAATTAATTTAAGTTGTGACAAGGAAAAGGTTACCTGGTTGATTAGGCTACGCCAATGAGCTACAAAGTTTGATATGGATTCATCTTCAAATTGATAAATAACATATAAATCTAATATAATTTTTGAGTAATTTTGACTGAGAAGTGTTTTACAAGAAATCTACTAATTTCCTAAAAGAAAAGAGTGAATGCTGAGGGATGGAGCTGTACCAATCTAATGCATCTCCTATTAGGACATAAGAAATGTCCTAAGTAGTAATGCATCATCATGTGTTATAAGGTGACATGCATGTCAAAAGGCTCTAAGATACTACTGGGGATCTTATTTTTTCTAAAACTTAGTAAACTTGGGAAGTTCCCATTGTAAGGGATATGGTCGAATAGGAATAGGTAGGTGGATAGGCCCCTTACAAATTTGTTCATATATGCGCATAGTATTATGTCTAGAGGTGGAGGCTTCTAAATTATCCATCATATTCATAAGGATGTTTATAAGGTTTGCTTTGGGGTTATTCTAAGGTACATTCACTAAGACACTTTGTTGAAGATTAGATAGGGGTTATGAGGAAGGCTATCCAACTGCATTGGACATAAGGGGTTAGGATGCCACCATGTACTATGGAACATACAAAAAAATATATGCTATGTGGAATTGTAAATAAGTGGTCCCCAATGATTTTTATGGTACCATATATTGAGTATCCATAGAGACATATTGTTGTCGAGGTTGTGTTTGAAGGATTTATTGTATCAGAGGGATTTGTTGTGTATGTTGTAGATATTATGAACTATATGCTAGACTCATTTTGATAGGTGGGAGACTTGTAGCAATTGATACTACTAACATTTGGAGAGGAATAGTGGATAGAGGCTGAGTGGTATAAGCACTTTGAACCTAAGTAATTTGGGTTGGAGAATTGGTAAATACTTTAGGTGGTTAGCTTTTTAAAGGTTATGTCATCTGAGTATTAGAACTAGATGGAAGAGAGATGGTAGAAAAGGATACCATGGCCATGGTAAATCCTTTAGTTTTCCCAATTCCCTTGAAAAGGCATCCCATATAAATATCGATAATCTTGGGTATGGGGGAAAGGAGGAATGTGTATTACTTGATTACTAAAGTAGTAGTTGAGACCAATAGGGTTATTTTCCAATATTTCCATAAAGGAGGGATCTCCTTGAGAATAAATGTGTGGGAACATAGGATTTTCAAAGGACTCAGGGGTAGAGGAGGAGCTAAATGTATGTTCCATAGGCGAGGACATGACACCCACTTCAGATTCTTCATTTGATTGTTTCCTAGTCAAAACTATGAGACAAAAAAGAAAAGAAAAAATAAAACAACAATTTATTTTTCAATTATTCCACTTTTAATTGTTGATGAAAGATGCAAAAACTAAAATCATCCCAAATTTTTTTTTATCTTTTTAAATTTTTTAACTTTAAGATGTGAAAAGAAATAAATAAAAAGGATAATGAGGATCTTAAGAAATGATAATATAAGGATGGTTTTAGGTGTTTTGTTTTGGTTCTCAAAGAAAATTTGTATTGGTACCAATACATGGTTTAATACTTAGGGATTGCTCCCCTTACATCATGATCCCATAGCCAGTGCAAGTAATTAGCCAAGATATACTAATAGTCCAGAGATTATACTCAACCAGAGAACTAAGTTGGTCTTCCCCTTGGTGGTGAAATCCAAGTGCAATTGCTAGGAAAAAATTTGTTGTGAGGTGATGAAAACCCCATCAATTTCCTTATGTCAAGTGTTTAAATTATTTTATTGTGATTGTAATTTCACTTGTGCGCGAAAGAGTGATGACTACGTTGAATTTACCGCTTAGATTATTTTATGTGAATTACTTAAGAAAAAAATGAATGCAATTTATTTTAGCCTTAAAAAGGAAATAAAATGCAAACCTAATGTTATTTGGATGAATTCACATTAGAAAGGGAAAGAGATAAAATTCAAAAAATTCAAATTTTAAAACAAAAGATGAGACCTGTGTCCCACTAGGCATACCAGAATGTTTTAGTATTTTTTAATATTTTTCAATGTGATCTAATTAGCTACTAAAAACAAAGTAAATGCAATGTTTTTAAGAGCACATAGAGATGGAGATTGGTTTCACACCATTGATCAAGCTTATGGGAACTCCTCTTTGGCTGGGGAAGAATGACCTAGAAATCACACTAATAAAAAAATTATTAATAGAAATATGAATGGGCTACCTGGTAAGAAACCACTCCCAAGAAGTAATATGCTTCCTTAGGTGGATGTTAGCCCACATTTAACGCTCAAATTTATAAATAAACATGAAATTACAAATATATATAAGGATAGGATGAAAATAAATAGTAGCAAAGATGTCCAATCTACAATAAGATGAAGGCAATCAAAGTAATCATCCCAAAATTCAATAACTATATCAATATCATCTTGAATTATAGCCAATTATTCATTAATGTTTTTTTATTAGGTGTAAAAACCATAGTATAAAGATGTAATTCAAAGACAATGTCACTTTGATCAATGAATAAAGGTTGTGGGACAATGGGGAGATTACATATGCTAACAATATCATGCAATAATCCAAGCAAAGTCATCTACATGTGAAAACCATATTTTTAGAAAATAACATGTAGGATTTAACAAGTTTTTAAGACTGAATGTTATGAAAATAGACTTCAAGGCTATTTTAATAGTTTATCAGGGATTGATGATGATCTTATAGGATCAACATTGATTTAGATGGATCGACGTTGACTCTAAGTAAAAATTCTAAACTACAAAAATAGGTGATAATAATGACAGGTAAAATTTATAAAATGATAAAAAACTGAATGAAAATGTTGACAAAGAGGGGCATAAGATATCAATATTTAAATATGAATGAATTAATTTCAAATACTAACCTTGAATGGCTTGAAAACAAAAAAATAAATAAGAATTTAAAAGTAAGCTCAAAAACCTTCAAAATCCATTGATAGTTGCATGAACAAAGGTTCCACAAGGTGTAAATGTGTTGAAAATGTTCATATATGGGTTCTAGGAAAAACCTTGCAGAGGTTCGAAGTCCAAAAAGTGAGGTGCATCCACTTGATCTAAGGAGGCTCACTGTATATTTATGGATCGATGCCATTCTAGGCCAATCAACATCGATCATAGAGAATCGATGTCAATTTACCCAAAATGGGTGGAGGTGATCTTTAGGCCATTCAAAAGGGTTGTTTATGGGGTAAAATAGGTTTAACCAATGTCTAAGTTGTTAGGTTGATTAAACCATGGGATGGGTTTGTTATAAGGTTGGGAGGTTTTCTATTTTTTATTTATTTTTATGATTTTATGGTTAGGGATAGTAAAATGGAGTTAATTATTATTTGACTATAGTAATTAACTTAATTAACTCATGTGGTACATGTAAATTGGTAATTGTTTCAAATAATTACAAATGGGGCCATTATGTTAGAGATGAAGGATAAACATGATAACGCACCATGTTAGTACATAAGGCTATATAAAACTAACATCTACATATATATGAAATTCATAGAATTTATGATTTACTAGATTGATCAAATTCCATGTAAGTATTGATGGTGTAACTATTTTTAAATTAATGTTTTTGGTTCATTTTTATACTAATTTTTATCAAAAACATCTTTTTTATTTAAAAATATCCTTCCAAATTTTTGTGGTTGGTTATTTATTATATACATTGTATGGTGGCTATCATATATATTCATGGTTTACACTTTCTAATACAAACAATGAATATTATAATTACATGTTATTATCTATAAATATTCAATATTTTCCATAATCATATAATTAAGCAAATCAAATTTATGTTTAATAAAACTAAGGCTGAAATCAATATTAACCAATCCTTATCCTTCCTTAATTCATATTATTGTATTTTTCAAGTCACATTACCCCATATCACCACTAGGTGACAAAGGTCATGTATGAATAATTTTGTTTATCCTCCCCCTATAACTACAAATTATCTCTACTACCATCCTACTCCAACTATTCATCCAAATCTTATATTCAAAACTTCATTCCATGATGTCACTACTAGGAGAGGGAGTGTACCCCATATTTAAGGTATTCAATATGTTCCTCCTCAACGTCCTCCACCTCCCACTAGGAAATTTTCTCAATCCAAAAGGTGTGACATCGATGATAACCTAAAAATATCTAAGCCAATATTTATTTTCTTTAATTATTGAAGTAAACACTTGTATACAAGGACATAGTATATGAGGCATTACATGAGACATGTCTTCATAATAATACAAAACAAATGCATTTTTCTTATATCATTAATACATTAAATTATATATAAAAAATTATTACCTTTGAGAGGGAATAATTACCTCTTAATCAAATTATATATCGAAATCACGTATCATTCATCTAAGTACAAATTTAAATTAAAGCAACCAAACATGTGATAATAGATAATGGTTGTAGCTTCGATATTTACAACACCATTTTATTGTAAAAATTGGGTTGACTTTAAGGTTACCTTGGATACATGTAATGGAATTAGTACCATCTACACTACACATGTGTATCATATTTATGTATTAAGGATATTCACACAAATTATCCATAGATGATGATCATTTTAGATGTTACAAGATGACAAAATATTCTAATGAGAATAAATCACAATTACAATTATAAGATCAATATGTAATTCCTCCATCACAACCTATTCCCTTAGAATAGATGAATACATATGAGGTAGCTGAATAAAATAATGTAATTGACAAGGAACTAGTTTTGATCATTAATTAAGATATTAAGATAACATCCCAAGTTAATATAGTGAAAATGAGGCAATTTTGGATGTCCCTCGTCTATTCAATTCAAAAGATCCTAATTCCATAGTCATAGATTGGTATACTATTTATGATGATAAATTTTTTTAATATATAACATATTATCATTTTTCAAAGCTAAATATTATTCCTATTAATCTATATGATTAATTATCTCATAATTATTTTACACCTATATTAGTTTGATGGTATCATCATAGTTTATATGCAAGGAGAATTAATAAAACAAAATATGCCACTAAAAAGTAATCCAATATTGACAAAGGATAAACAATAATTAAAGATAATAAACACAATGAAAATAAAAGTACTCATTTCATTTCTATATCAAAACAATAATGAAATAAAATTCAATATTTATGTTTAAGGGTGGCATCACTTGAGGATAATATTTCACGTGTCCACAATCCCAAACATGCTTGTGTCAATTCCCCATTTACCTATCCATTAAAGAGATTTGTGCCTCTATGGATTCAAGGAAATAACACATCTATTAAAAATGGTTCATTTTTTTATAAGCTTAATATTAATCCAAGTGAAGTTATAGGAGATATGTTGGGTATTACAATAGGAGTTTCAAAAGCTATGCATTATTATCATAATCTAATGACCAACTAATCATGAGAAATATAAGGCCAATATAGTTTCCAAATTAAGGAATTTTATATTACTTTATAAAGGTCCTTATAGGGACATATCCAATTTATTTTTTCATCAAATATCATACATATTTATAAAAAATAAAAATAAAATAAAAAAAACCTCATATATTCAAAAAACTAAAAAATTAGAATTTAAGAATGCCATGATTTATTGATTACATTAATTACATAAGTTATTTATCACATTATTGATAAATAAACTATTTATTTTCATACACATTCATTTTATGTTATATTATAGTGATGAAAAACATAAATATTTTACATGGAAACATAAATGTTAGACTTTACTATACCTAGTAGCTATGCCAATGTTGAGGGCATCATATTGTATAAGTCACATTATCATAGGGTATATCTCTCTATGATCTTTTATCATGTGGAAATACATATATTTATTACACATGATTTGTTAGTTACTCATCTCTTACATAGTGCTATATTTCTATGCTACCTTAATATTATGTCACACACACACACACACACACACACACACTAGTAATGTAGACTAGTTTCATTTATTTACCAGTATATATATTGGTAAATAAATGAAACTAGTCTACATTACTGGTACACACACACACACACACACACACACTAGTAATGTAGACTAGTTTCATTTATTTTATGATTCAATGATGTTGTTACTCTTGCATGAAAAGGTAGTCATTACTTGTATATTGTGCGTGTCCTTGGCCTTGTTTGTTGTGGTAAATTATGTCATTTATTTTTCCCTTTCCCTTATTTTTTGTGATATATTTATGTCCCTTATTTGAGGACCTTGGCGTTGTTTTATGAAACATTTTTATGTCACTTGGCCTTAAATGAGACATTGCATTCCTATAAGTGAATTAATCTAGGATTATCTATTGATCTTATTGTGCATGCTTATATTTCTACATTTATAAGTGTCATGATACATATCACACACCTTGTCTTTGTGCATAGTTCCATGATTTACATTATGTACCTCTTTATTGCATAGACTTATTCAATTATTTATGGTTACTATTGTCTTCCTAATTGTTACATATATCTTGGAATGACACTTATATGCGTCACAATACATATGTTACGTACATTCATTGATTACATATACATCAATACAATGACATATTCTTCACATGTTAAAATTATTACATATTTATACATGACATGATATGGTCAACTTTAATTTTCAAATGAGTGATTTATATGACATATCATGCACCTTAAATGGGGGGCACATTAGTGGGATTGTCATAGATATTAAAACCTCTATATACATAGAAATCAAAGTTTGGTAAAAAATACATCTGTACAAAACTCAAAGTGATTTAGAGATCATATTAATTCATATTTGTGAAATATATTTACACATTGGTAACACTTTTCGATGCAGAAAAAATAGGCCAACCTTCTAGAGGCCATAACTTTAGATTTATAGCTCTGTTTGAGCTCTTCCACATGTGAAAATGACCATATCAAAAATTTAGTTGCTTTCCTAGGAATTTATACATTCTTATAAATGTTTTTGATATTTTTGGAGGCCATACATGATAATCTGAGGGTCTGAAATTGAAATTTTAATTATTTTTTGTGATTTTTCTATTATTAAAAATTATATATTTTTAGGACTGGATGTTAAATTCAATTTAATTTCATCCCATAATATAATTATAGTGTTTAGGATATTTTTGGGATATTTTTATGGCTGTGCACACTTGTATGCAAACTTACTATAAATGGCTGCTCCTAAAAAGAGTCACTTTTTGAGGTTTTAGTTTTTTTCAAATTTTGCATGTAAACTCTAATTTTTGAGTTTAGGATTATTTAATCATTGTCTAGATTTGTAATTATTTTAATTCATTCAATATGAATCAATTCTGAGTTATTGTTCTAGATCTTGGCTTATTAGTAATTTTATTGTCTTGATAATTTTTAGTTTGATTATCTGGTATCGTATTAGGTTCAAATTTTAGAGGAGTAAAAAATTATGAGAGGATGAGGAGGTATTTCATAGATGGACTGAAATATAGAAGATATGTAGAGGCAAGTTCAAAAATTAATTGAGGTTATCACTAATAAATAGAGAAGACAAGGTGGTAAGGAAGACATAGATCATGATGAAGAAATTTAGCATGAAGAAGAACAATAAGAGAATCCACCATTGATGGCAGAGAGGATGGTTTAGTTATTAGAAGGAAGAAATAAAGAAATAAAAGTTGCTATTCTAGATTATGGAGATAGTTTAAAACTAGAGGAGTTGATAGATTGGATGAATAACATGGAGAATTTATTCGAGTGGAAGACTATGAGGGAAGATAAGAAGGTAAAGATTGCATGCACAAAATTGAAAGGTCATACAATGATTTGCTGGGATCGCTTGTAGAAATAGAGACAAAGAAAAGGTAAAGAGAAAATTAATTCATGGAAAAAGATGGAGAAGAACCTGAGGGAGAAATTTATTTCTGTGGATTATATATAAACCGTATATAGAAGGTTTTAGAATTTGAGGCAAAATTATCATAGTATACAAGAGTATACATATGAATTTTATAGGATTTCCATATGAGTGGAGTATGACGAAACAAAAGAGTATATGGTTGAAAGTTATGTAAATGGTTTGAAATTTGCTATTTAAAATGAATTAAGCATGAATAAAAAACTTTTCATGGAGGAGGTTTATCAATCAGCTTTGAAGGTATAAGAGAAAAAATAGACAAAATTTTAGAAGATTGTCTCTTGGTCCAAGAATTGGTAGATCCCCTACCAATAGGGGATGAGGTGGGTTTAATACCAATAGAGATGGGTCTAATACCAATAGAGGTTAATCATCATGTGGTGGAGAAAGGCTAGATGATAATAGGTAAGGGTTTCAATACCAACAAGAAGGATAAGTATTTTAGAGAGGATGAGGTTATGGTAGTGATAGAAGATGGTTTTTTAATCAATCTAGATCTTATGTTGATTATAGATTTTGAGAGGGCACATAGTATTTGAGTGTCCACACTATCAACATCAAGAAAGGAGGCAAGAAGATTGTCCAAGAGTAAATCTAGTTGAAGCTAAAATAGAAGACTAGAATACTGAAGTTGCACCAGTAGATGTTGGAGAGGATCTCATGATGAGAAGAACCATAATCACTCCAAATAAGGAACAAGCACAAAATAAAGAATGTGGTGATTAATGGTTGTGATCAAATATATTTTGAACAAGATATACTTTGGGTGGAAAGGTATGCAAAGTAATTATAGATGGTGGTAGTTTTGAAAATATGGTTTCTCAAGAAATGATAGAAAAACTAAATTTGTAATTTGAAAATAGTCTAAAACCTTATCAAATTTCATGGTTTAAGAAATGGAATGAGATTACAATAGAAAAAATGTGCTCAATCAAGTTTTATATGGAAAAAACTTATAATGATGAAATATGGTGTGATGTTATTTTGATGGATGCATGCCATGTGTTATTGGGGAGACCATGGCAATTTGACAGGAAAGTAATTCATGATGGAGTAAAGAACACATACACTTTTTAGAAATATGGTACAAAGGTAGTTTTGTTACCTCTTAAAGATGAATATAAAATAGAAATCATGATATCTACTAAAGAATGTATCCAAAATATGAAGGTGCTAGGTTGTTGCTATGTATTAGTAGCAAAGAATGAAGAAATAGAAATGGTGTTAATCCTAACAGAAGTAAAAAGAGTATGTAGATGTTATATCTTATGAGGTACTAGATGGTTTACCATTGAAGAGAGATATTCAACATCACATTGATTTTATTCTAAGATCAACTCTACCAAATCAAGTAGCTTATAGGATAAATCTAACAAAACCTGCATAATTAAGTAAACAAGATGAGTTACTAAGAAAGAAGATGTTAAGGGAGAGTATGAGTCCATGTGTAACACCAACATTGCTAACTCCAAATAAATATGGATGGAGAATGTGTGTGGATAGTAGAGTAATTGATAAAATTAAAATAAAGTATAAGTTTCCTATAACTCGTTTAGATGATATGATGGATGTGCTTTTAGGACCAAAATATTTTACCAAGATTTATCTAAGGAGTGGTTATTATGAGATTCAAATCTGTGAAGGAGATGAGTTGATAACTACATTCAAGACTAGGGATGGCCTATATGAGTGGATGGTCATGCCATTCAGATCATATAATGCACCTAAAACATTTATGAGGGTGATGAATATAGTGTTATGAGAATATATTGGTAAGTTTGTGGTTATTTATTTTGATGATATTTTGATATTTAGTAAGACTACATAAGAACACTTACAACATTTGAGAATGGTAATGGATTTGTTAAGAAAGGAGAAGTTGTATGCAAATATGAAGAAGTGGAGGTTTATGAAGAACAGTTTGGTATTTTTGGGATTTGTAGTTTTAGTAGATGGTGTGAAAATATATGAACAAAAAATAAAGTCAATTTTTGTGTGGCCTATTACCAAAAGCTTTATAGAGGTAAGAATTTTCATAGTTTAGCGACTTTTTACAGAAAATTTATTAAAATTTTTAGTAGTATAGTGACACTAATAGCAGATTGCATGAGAGGGAAAGAATTTGCATGGAATAGATCAACCATAGAAAGCTTTCAATTTTTGAAGAAAAATATTACATAAAGACTAATTTTAGCATTATCATATTTTATAAAAGTCTTTAAGGTTGATTGTGATGCTTCATTTCTTTGAATTGGTGCTTTGAGTCAAGAAGGAAAGCCAATATCATATTTTAGTGATAAATTGAATGAGGTAAGAACAAAGTATTCTAATTATGATGTTGAAATTCATGTAATTGTATAGGCATTAGAACATTGGAGGCATTATTTGGTGCCTAAGGAGTTTGTACTATTTACACATCATGAGATTTTGAAGTATGTGAATACATAAAAGAAGTTGAATAGTATGCATGAGAAGTGGTTTCTTTCTTTTAGGGGTATACCTCTATTTTGAAACATAAATCAGGAAAATAGAACTAGGTAGATGATGCATTAAATAGGAGAGTAGCGTTATTAACTACCATGGTGAGTGAAGTAGTTGGGTTTAAAGTTATCAAAGAACTATATGATACTGATCCATATTTTAGCAAGATAGTTGAATAATACAAGAATCCATTAACCTGTGGGATGGATATTATTCATGATGGGTATCTAATACTGGAAGGTTATCTCTTTAGAGGGAAATAATTATGCATTCTAATTGGGTCTCTATGAGATAATATAATAAGAGAATTACATAGTGGTGGTTTTGTTGGACATTTTGGTAAGATGAAGACAATATCTTTGGTTGATGAAAATTATTTTTGGCCAAAGATGAAGAGAGATGTGACAGGTTATGTTTCATTGTGTATAATATGTTACGTGGTTAAAGGACATGCATAAAATACTAGATTATACATGCCATTACCGGTTCCAAGAGGACCATGGATAGATTTGAGTATGGACTTTGTGTTGGGATTTCCAAACGCATAGAGAGGTAATGATTCAATTTTTGTTGTTTTAGATAGATTTTATAAAATGGTTAATTTTCTTGTATGTATGAAAATCAGTTAGCCAGTAGTGTTTCAAAATTATTTTTGATAGATATTATGAGAATGTATGATTTTCCAAAAACTATTATTTCAGATAGGGACAAAAAATTTCTAAGTTATTTTTGGGGTAATTTGCGTTAGAATATGGATACTATCTATAATTAAGTAGTGCGTATCACCCAAAAATAGATGGACAGATGGAAGTTGTGAATAGGAGCTTCATAAATTTGTCGAGATGCATAGTGGAAGAGAAGCCCAAGTAATGGGATTTGGCTTTACCACAAGCTAAGGTTATATATAATAGTTCAGTGAATAGATCAATAGGAAAGTCACCTTTTTAAATTGTTTATGGGAGAAATCATATGGGTATTTTAGATTTGGTATAATTATCAATTGTAGATCAAATTAGTGATGGTGCAAAAGTGTTTGTAGAACGTATGCAATAATTTCAAGAGGGAGTAAGAAAAAAGTTACAAGAAACTAATGAAAAATATAAAGTATTAATAGATGTTAGAAAAAGATCCAAGGTATTTAAATAAGGAGAGTTGGTAATGGTTTAATTGAGGAAAGAAATATTTTTAAAAGGCTTGTACAACAAGTTAAAGTACAATAAAATTGGACCATGTAGTATTGTGAAGAAAATCAATGACAATGCTTATGAGGTGAGTTTACCATAGAATTTTGATATATCTCTAGTATTTAATGTTTAAGATTTATGTGAATTCCATGGAAAGTAGGGTGAATATGATGAAGATGAAAAAGTAAATTGGGAGCAACATGTTCGAAAGAAGATGGAAAAGATAGTGCAGGTTTTGGATATGAAGACAGTGAGCCCAAAGCAAGGGAATTATAATAGGTATTTGGTGTAGTGGGAAGGATAGTAGTAAGAATAAAACAACTATATTATAGAATGGATTCTAAATAAGATTGAAAATATAAAATAATAGTAGTACAATCAGGGCAACTTGTGGGACTTGAGTTGTTTTCAACCAAAGGAGAATGATGTATAAAAAATAGGGCAACCTTTTGAAGGCCATAACTATTTACTCGTAGCTCTGTTTGAGGCCTTCCACATGTCAAAATGATCATATAAAAAAAACATTTACTATCTTAAGGAGTTATACCTACCTAATAATGTTTTTGATATTTTTTGGAGGCCATACATGATCATCTAAGGGTCCAAAATTATGTTTTAATTAATTTTTTAGGATTTTATTTATTTTTAAAAATTGTATATTTTTAGGACTGAATGTTAACTTTAGTTTAATTTCATCCCATAGTATAATTATAGTGTTTATGATATTTTGGAAGATTTTTTGGGCTATGCACACTTGCATGTGAACTCACTATAAATGGTAGCTCCTAAAAAAAATTAGGTTCCTTTTTTTCTTTTTGAATTTTGCATGTAAACTCTAATTTTTG
>JARHVA010006245.1:75000-130000 GCA_037957365.1 Torreya grandis
ATGACCAAAAGTTGATATGATATTTGGATTGATTTCTCATAAAAGCTAAATAAGGTATAATATATCTCTCTCAAAACCTATATACTCAACTATCAATGCAATTTTTAGATATGGATTATAAGGTAAAAAGATAAATTTGTAAGACAAGATAAGATGTTGCATGAGGAAGTTATCAAGATCTATTTGGGAGCTTATTATAGCTGACTTAAAGATAGCTAAAATTATATTAAACATGACCTGAAGTTAATTGGAATATTGAGTAGTCAAGTGTATATAAATAGAAAGTAAAATGTAAGGTTGAACAAGAAAAAGTGTCAAACCACATGTGATGGTGATGAAACCAATGCTATATATTGGTGGTGGTTATGCAACCACCATAGTGGTTATGTCATGCCACTTAGAAATACCTAGTAAGAATGGTTAAACTCAAAGTTTACAGATTTTACAATTAGATTAGGCCTGAAGAGAGGCAAAGGATAAAAAAGAGGGAAGAGATGAAGTCTTAGCATATTATCATTTATGTAGGTCCTAGAATCATCATTGAATATTAAAAAATGTTGCACCATGTAAAATATATCTACATACATATTTTACCACTAGGAGTGACCTCATAATGAGTTTTTAAGGGCATTTATTCCATGTAGTGTCATATTAAAATGGAAAATTAGTGTTAGATAATTAGCCTCACTTACTTTTTGGCACCTATAAATCATCAAAGACACCCTTATTAACTAGTTTTTAAATCATATTTAGGTAGTCATAATATTTTTACAATAATATTATGAACGTAGTTTATTTATATATTCATAGGGATAAAATGGGAGTTTGATGCATAGGAAATAGTTTTCCTATGTAGAAATTGTATTCCTATATGATTTTATATCAGAATATGATGAAATAATATTAGATTATGTTTAAAAAAAACTAGTTCAAATCTACATAAGAATAAGACATAAAAAATAATGGATCCAAACACAAGTATAATATTAAAAACTTAGAAAAATAATGAATCCATTCAAGATAATTATTACAATATAGAGCTTACATACTTATATGAATATGGTCTCCTACAAACAAGGAGGTAGCTCTAACAAATCTCCCAATAATAATTTCTCTCTCCTATAATAGTGAGTTGGTTTATTAATCAAATCTTATGTACATAAAATAATACTAACTATTACATTATATTGATATACAATAATAATGTTACTAGATATTAATATGTAATATTCACCCCCTTAACATTATTATCTCTAGTCACGCTCCTTAATCTAAACATGGGGAGAATATTATCTTGTACTGCATTCAAATTTATTATTGTTTGATTTTTCCAAGTATAACAAACCTAAAAAATATGTTTCCCATGGCTAATCAAAAGCCAATGATGTTTTTTCTCATGGCTTACCAACAAATAATGATGGTTTATCCCATCGCTAACCACCAACCAAGTGTTTTTGATGGTTTACCACAAACCATGACATGAATGCAAATATGTATTGAATTCCCATGATTTACTAACTTATAGGGATTACAAAAGGCAATAGTTTTTAATAAAATAAGAATTGTACTTATGTTCTTATTTATCTAACATAAAGCAAGAAATCAAACACATTTCACACAACTGAAACAAAAGTCACCAAATCATTGGTGTGGACCCATCATTGGAGACTAATGAGAGGTCATTGAAAGACCACTAACCTCTTGTTCCTCCATCCTCATTTGGATTAATACTCAATATAGATAATCATCTAAATGATACCTTATTTTTTTAGGTTCTTTTTCTTCATTCTCTGACTCTTCTTCTTCTTCAACAACTCTATTAGCCTTGTCCATTTTAATTTTACCACCTATGATATCTTTTTCTCTGACTTAAAAATATGGAGACTTTTGTCCCTTTTTCTTGAAATAAATCATTCTAATTCCTCTTTATTCTTAGAGAAATTAGTATACTTCTTTTTTACATAAAGGGCAGTTTCTTCCTCAATGTCTTCTTTTGATTTTTTATCCTTAGCTAAGAATGCATAAATCATATCATCTAATGATTAGGAAGGCATTTGACCAAGAGTAAAAAATATATTAATATATTTAAGAGGAAAGCTATTCAATAAGATAGCTATTTCATATTCATCTTCCACTAGAGCTTTTACTTCTATAATTTGTCTTAGGAGAGATCTTAATTCATTATTGTGAATTGACATTGTTGTATCCTGAATCGTTCTTAATTTAAACAATGACAATTTTAATGTGAATTGAAAATTCACATTATTAGCACCAAATGTTTTACTTAGAAGTTCCCAAATATCTTTAGACCTTTTTTCCAAGTCAGCATAATGTAATTTAGTGTCTGATAAAACAAGTCTAATAATGGAATTTGATTTATCATCCATGGTTGTTCATTCTATTAATTTATCAAAATATATTGCTTGAGTTTATCTTCCACTCATAATCCCCCAAATATTCTTGTTCATCAATTACATTTGTATTTTCACTTTCCATGTTTGACAATTTTAACTAGTAAATTTATCTAATGGAATATCCATTATGGGTGTTGATCTCTGTCAAAACTGCACCCTAACAATTTCACTCAATTTTAAATTTTAACAACAAAGGACATGTATAATTTTAAATTCCCCAACATGAAGACAAACTTACCTCAGTAGTGCTTCATGAACATAGATCTTCATTGACTACTATTACATGGAGATTGTTGGGAATAAGTCAATAGTGGAGATAGTGGCAGTGATTGCCAAATTTGTTTGTTATATCAATGTAGATAAAACTTAGATATTAGTAGAATTTAAATAATATAAATCTATATGAATAATTTAATGTAGAAATTAGAACCATAAGGAGAATTGTAAAATCATAGTAAAGTACACTATAGATCTAAAAGATGAAAAAAAGAACTTCAGGATAAAGAGAAGATTGATCCAAATATAGACATAACATAGAGGGATGTAGAGCTGATCTATAAGGTCATTCAATAGTAAGGATATTAAATTTTGTTAACTATAGATAGAAATGAGTGTAGACTTAGATCTAGATAAATGATGTTTTAAATCCTTCCATAGGAGTACACATAAAACATGAACAAGTATTTTTATCAGATATGTCTGAATTAGAGTGGAAAACTAAGTAATATGATGCCTTTACTTTGATCTTTTCCTTATTCAAATACTCTCAATTCCCAATGCGTAAGGATAAATTACTTCCCTTACCAATCCTCAACAACTCATTCTCACAAGCCTATCCCTGGAAAAGACACCACTCTGATACCAAATAAAAGAGATAGTTCAGATATACATAATATTAACATGGAAAAAATAATGGATTTGAACACAGGTATAATATTAAAAACTCAAAAAATAATGAATATCAAGATAAAAATTACAATATAGAGCTTCCATATTTATAGGAATATGGTCTCTTACAAACAAGGAGGTAGCTCTAAGAAATCTCCCAATAATAATTTCTCACTACTATAATAATGAGTTGGTTTATTAACCAAATCTCATGTACAAAAAATAATACTAACTATTCGATTATACTCACATACAATAATAATGTTAGTAGCTATTAATCCATAACAATTATGACCTAAAAGAAAAAAATACTATAATTATGTATAACATTTTATTAAATCATAAAATGTACTAATTAATTGAAACATTGTATGAATACGTTATCATTCATAAGGGGAAATAAATATTACCTGAATCATCTCATCATGAGGATGACATTGATTCTGTGTGAATAGGTGTCAAATTATAAAACTAAAACATTAAAGTAATATGTTTTGGGTTGAATCTATAGTAAATAAAAAACCAAAAAACTACTACCTAGGTTATCATGCATTAGTTTATCCTTGTAAAACTCCAAAATATTTCAACGTGTGCATGAAATAGTTATTATAAGAGAGACTTCACCGAAAATGGAAACTTTTTGAATTAAAATAATAAACTAACTTAGCTATAAATAGAAAAACTTAGTCAATTTTGAAATCAATCATGTACTAAGATTTTTAAAATATAGATCTTTAAATTTCATATGAAATAATTCTAAAATAATATAGACAAATTGATGGTTGTGTTTTGATGATGGTATAAGTAATAATGGAAAAAGGTAGGGTGGAAGGATATGTTAGTTTATTTAGCTTTTATTCAAAAGACATAGATTAATGATTTTATTTTAAAAACACCTTATTTATAGTCAAATTTAAAATTTCAAGTGTTATCATGTTATTGGTAGTATATATGCTATTTTTTTTTTTTTTTTAAATTTTACTTTAATTTTTCATTTTTCTAAGATTTTGGGTTGAAGGACATGGTAGGTGGAACTATCAAAAATATGTAAAATTATTGGTTTCTGAAACTAAAAGTTATTCTTTCGATGGATTATAACACAACCATCATGGTGGTTATGGAGTCATGATCAATTAGATTGTTAGTTTAGTAACTTTTGCGTTACTTACACTACTATTAGTTTTTAATGACTAGAGGTTTCACAACTTCTTCCTACACATAGAAATTATTTTTATAGTATATGATAATAAGATTTTTAGTGTATTTACTAATTACTTGTGGGATATGTGTACTATTGTGGAGTTTAAGAGAATGAATCATTACCTATGGTCATTAGAATGTTAACATAAAAGGATAATTTTATTCTATAGAGGTTAGGGATTTAGAGGCTATTACATGTGTTTATAGAAATCCCACCCATAAGACAGATATTTGACTAATTCAAGTATTGGTATGTTGATAAGAATATTTTTTAGTTTTCATAGGTCCAAAGAGAGTGGACCATTACTTTGGTTGATGTCAATAGGATTTTGGTATTGTTGGTTATAGGGAGTAAATTGACATTTAATGAGGACTCTAATGGAGTAGATGTGAAATTATGGTTAGAATATTTCATTAATGTGGACACATTGGATGTTAGTGTGAGATTAGTGTATATCTAAAGAGTATAAATACTTAACCTATGCAAGGTGATTAAAATCATATTTCTATGATGGTTAGTAGGTAAAAGGGGACATTTATTGTCTTTTTTCGTTAGACTCTGGTTGTCAGGAGTATCGAGGATTGGAAATTATATTTTATGGGCCTATAATGTATTTTATTTCACCTATAGATATTTATATTTTATATCCTTATTGGGATCTTTTTTTATTAATCACTCAACACTTACTATGTGTTTTTTGTATAACCACATGATCCCTTATCAAAGGGATATTTAAATAAGAGATTTAGGGACCATAATGGATCATAAATTGGCATGAAAATAACCATTATATGATGTGTTACATGTAGTTATACACTAACATTGGGAGACATGATCACCTTTTCATATGTAGTCACGGAAGTCAATTAGGGGGATTATTCCATCACTATAATAGCATGTGATACCATGAAATAAGTACATAAAATATTAAGTAATTCTAAGATTCATCTATTAGATTAAGTTATTAAATAGTTTGGGATAAATTAGGTATCTAATATACATATCTCTTAGGATTTAAATATAAGAAAGATATAGATTAGGGAAATTTGTCTTGAGAGATGAGAGTGGAAATAACTAACATTGCAATTAGACAGTCTTAGGAGAGAATGAGGAAGACAAGACTGAGGAGATGAATGAGTGATTGTTCAAAAATTAGCATGAGGAATGGGATGGTGTTGGTGATGAGCCCATAAAATGGCTCATTATAACCAATTAATTAACACATTTTCCCTTAATAACCTTTAATTCATGTGGATTTAGATGTGCATTATATAAATAATTACCAATACAAATTATAATATGAGTACCTTGCCTTGATGTTTTACGTAAGTTAATGTTGCATGTTTAGACCACTTTGTTTTAACCTTTTGTATGAAAAGCCACTAGTTTTTTTCTATAAAATTCATCTAGATATACCAAAATAAATTAATGTGTTCAATAAAATAAAATGTACTTCATAATATCAACTTAGACCAGCTCTAATGATCTCTATTCTATCTCATGAAATCACTAGGCTAGCTCTAGAGTCCATTAGTCTCGCTCTAAATATCACTAGTATCTCTTCAAAGATGCCCACCCTATTTCTTGATATGCTTAGAGTAGTCCTGATAACTTCTAGGAGCTTAAAATTAGAAGTTTTTAAAACTTTGTATCATGGTGAAAACCATATCTGCTTGATGAAAAACATCCTAGTCTATTTTTGGAACATGTCTAGAACTTATGTGTAAACATTCCAAATGTACTATGTCTATTTATATCTATAAGTATTTATGGTAGTTATACTAAAAAAAAATGGGTACTATAATGGTTGTATAATATAATTGATTTTTAATATGAAAAATGAATTTGTAACTATCAATAGCAAAATATATCACATGAGAATGAATGTCAACACTCTTCCATCAAATTTTCCCTTGAAACCTAACAATGATGTTCTTATCTTTATTTTTTCAATAAACAAAATCCTAGTTAGTTATGTAATTATTAGGAGGTTAGTCTATTTTAATTATTTGTTTTAAATATTTTGTCACATATAAATAATGTTTGTATAATGATATGGGAGAATAAAACAATATTATGTATCAAGTAAATGATTGCATAGACTTTTAAGAAATTACAGCATTGTAACCATATCTAGAATTGATGAAGAATTAATTTCACTAAATTTGTATAAGTCTAGTGTGATCTAATCCTATTACTAGAGAGATAAATTTCACACTAAACCAAGTAAGTATGATCATTTTTGATATTTATGTGTTTATGTTATTTTGTGTTTTTATCTATCATCTCTTTATTTAACATATTGTGTGATAAATTCAAACCTCAAGGTCTTTGTGTGTGTTTAATTCACTTTTGTTTTAATTCAGGTATTTGAATTTTAAAACATTATCTTTCAAATAAAATTCATTTTATGTAATTATATTAATTGTGTGTTAATTTCCATTACAACAATTATGTTTCCTTTAAAGCATTTTCAATTCTAGTAAATTGTGTTTCCCTTCAAATCATTCCAATTCATAAAAGAGTGTTTACTTTAAAAATTAATATAATATTTATCAATTAAATCAAGTATATTAAATATTTAGGAATAATTGATTAACATCTCTCCCCAAATAGACAATTTTTAGTCACTATTTTGCATACCTTACTATTGACTACCATTAGACATTGACTCTAGTTTTATATGACACCATCTCAAATCAGTTGCTTAAATCAATATGACACAAAAACCTTCATCATTTTTGGCACCATTTATGGGGATTTTATAGGTGTCATTTGGGTATAATATTCTAAACTAATAGTTTATTTTTAAAAAATCTTATAAATTAAAGAAATTTATGTATAAACAAGGAGATTCAAATGGGAAAATATATTCCTAAGAACCCTCAATAAATAATAAGCACTAGTAGGTCACAATAATAAATTATATTAGAGGAAATTTTAGGAAAATAAATTTAGACCATTGATGAGGAACCATTGTTAGCCTCACCTAAACTTTGGGAACACTCACCAGAGTTTGTTGTATCCTTTCAAATGAACAAATTAAGACTAAGGAATATTTAAAACATGAGTTTTAAATGCCAATAAACTAGACTTCAAACCACTTATAATCATTCAACACATCCCATAATAATTTTATACAATATTTATTAGGAAAAAAGGGAGATAATATAAGAAATAATCCACCAAATAGGGATACATTAGGTAGAACTCAATCATCAGGGAGAAACTTTACCTATCTTATTATCCTAAAATAAGATTAAAATGTTGTAATGAAGAATATATCCCCATACATACATCCTACTTTCAGATGATTTTCCATTGAATACCCTAACCATGTTTTATTTGAGATTACAGTCTTGTGTCAAACCTATGATTACAAAGTTGATAATCAAAAACTAAAATTTTCCCTTCTAAACTAAAACGATTAAACCATGAGATGGTTTACGGGTTTACAACCAAAATATATTCACACATGGGATGATATTTAGAGTGTATTCTTGGACAAAAACTAGGACTATTTTAAATTGGGTGATATGAAAGATGAAGTATTTCATATTAAAATAAAATAAGATGAGAACATGGAAGATGATCTTGAATGTTTCTTGTTAACATGTAGAAGATGTGAACATGAGTTAGAATAAGATTTGAGTAAAATAGTTTTATTAAAAGGATTGAATGATGATGATATAGAATCCTTAAAACTAATGGGAAAAGGTGTAGACACATTTTTATGCATTATATAACACCTCAGTCTTATATATTAGGAAAAATCATGCCTTGTCTATTCCTCTTAGTTTTAGATCATTCCCACTTTGTGAAGTCTCACATATTTTCTATCTTGTGCCCCTTTGCATATCTCTTAGTCTGACCAATATTATGTTGATGACCCGGACCTTATATTTTTCCTAAAATGTTTAAAACTTACTTATCTTACACCTCTACAATTTCTAAGTCTATACTTGATTTCCTTCTCCCTTGACATTAACATCTAGGGTAGACACTAGCATTAGTGCTAGTGTCTTGATCTGATATAAGTGTTTAGTGATGTAATGTCATCTAGTTTTCAAATTAAATATAACCAAATTAGTGTTATAAGTGATTTAATGTGAGTTAATTTTACAAAGTAATTGATATAAATACATGATCAACCCTTATTAACTCGTCATATGGGAATACTTAGAACATACAAAGTTAACTTATCGAAAGCATTCAATTAAGCACTCAATAATGAAAAGCTTCCCTATTTTATATAATTTTCATATTATTCATAGTGAAAAAATATACATAGGTCTAAAGTAATAAAGGAGTATCCTAAGAGCCTAATTTACGAAGCTATAGTTTAGGTCACTATTTTACTTGATTTGCACATATTGCATGATTCACACACAATCCAATAAATAGGGAAAAAATAAGTCAATCACAGGTCCTCTTTAGATTATTATCTAAGCATGTATTATACATTGATATATGTGTCTTTAGGGTCAACTCAACACCATGTTCTCACTAACCCATTTTTATCCAAGGTCACTATGAGGATGAAAATATAAGGTTTTATAATTTCATGAGGAGTGCTAGTTCATGAACCAAATCTAAATACAATAGGGTGAAGGTGAAGTCAATCCTAAAAGCATTTAGGTGTAACATCATTTTATAATAGGTATTACATATAGGACACTTACATCAAGGTCAAATAGTAGCATCAACGCAATCAACACGTGCTAATGTTAGTGTTTATGACTTGAAAAACATCATATATTAAATCTCATCATTGTTGTAAAATTATCTTCCACTCTAATTTATTCCTATTCCATATATGAAAAAGCATTAACATCTAAATAAGCTAAGTACATTACTTATTTTTCATATCTATACTTAAAATGGTTGCACTTATTATATTTAGCTTATCTCAGTTAAGAAATTAAGTGTATGTTTATATATGAGTTTAGCAACCAATTGCTTAATTTAGATCTAATCATCACCCTTGTGCATTATCATTTCTATAATTTTTAACTCTGTGTACCTAAATAAGGATTCAAATATCCAATTTATGGTTAAACATTTAGAAAAACAAATATTCAAACATAAAACCATAGGTCAAATAGGGTTTTTTTATTGATATATTTTTTTTTACAAAGTTATAATTTATAATTTATAATTTATGAATTAATAGAAAATGTTAGCACAAAAAACTTAATTCCAAATGGAATATAAATAACCATTGATTACTCATCTTAATAATAACTAGAGATTAAACAATGCATTTTTATATGTTATAAAAGATGAAATAAGTAAACATGTTAAAACTAATGCTCGTTCACCTAGTGATATCGAGTATATATAAGGTACTATAAATGATTTCATACTTATCAATCCACCTACATGTAGTGGAGGCATATATTATGTCTTCCAACCTTTTTTCCCTAAAAACACATTGCTACATCTAACATGGAATAACTAATTATTTTAATTTAAATATCAGTTTCAATGCATGTTACTACTCAAACATTGCTTACATCCCCTTTGGTGATCTCTCAGATTGACAATATAAATACCAATGGGTCCACAATTCAAAAACACCTTCATGATATAAATACCTTAGATAAAATGGTTACAAACATTGCACAAAATGCTTTTAATTTTTTTCATGTGATTGATTCATAAGAGGTGTTGCATAACCGACTTTCACTTGAGATATATTTACATCTTTTGCCAATTATTTTTCCTCAAATAAGTTCACATTTTATGATGGAAATTGTGATCATGAATAGCATCATAAAATAATTTATGTGGCATGCCTTGACTATGATTTTGATGATAAAATTTTGACCAAATTATTTACAAGAAGACTCAAGGACTATGCTTTGAGGTGGTTCTGTGATTTGACTCTCCAATATGTGAAATCATTTAAACCTATTGTAGATCAATTTTAAGCACACTTTTTCATTAATATTTCTATAAATATTTCCAATGCTCAAATTGCCAAAATTAAAGAAGAGACAAAAGAACCTATCAATGAATGTCTTGAGATACAAGATGTATTTAATTAGAAATGCATCATTTTTATAAATCAATCCTAGTTTGGAGGAGATAGATCATACCATACACTTTCGATTGGGGACACATTTGTTAAGCAAAAGCATGACCAATATGGGGATCTAATAGACCTAATTAGGGGATCTCTTAATATAATACACCATACTCTGGAGGGTTCCAAATCCTCCAATCAAAAAAAATCATGTAATAAACCTAAGGGAGTCCCATGATTTTATATTTCACTAAACTAATAAAAAGCAAATAAAATCTAATTTAGTTCTCACCAAAGCTTATGGCAAAAAGTGGGGGGTTAGAAACAATACAAGTAAATAAGTATACAAGACATATACTCACATCCATGTATACAAAATCCTAATGCATGGATGAGAAGCACAAGTGCATATATATCTACTCTTATAAAAGATAAATAAAGTTAGAAATACTTACCTTTGAAGATGAACCTATCTAGACTCAATCCTTGCCTTAGCCAAGGTGTTTCACAGGAGATTGTTGTGTTATGTAAGGATAACAAGTAAAAATCATCTCTAAGATACACAACCTATCAATGCATCAAATATATTTCTCAATAAAAGAAGATCCATATCTCCAAAAAAATTATGTAACCATAAGCTTGCTCCTCAAGTAGAATGGTGGATAATCAAATGTGTAATAGCTCATACTTATTCTCCTCTTCTCTAAATATTGGAAAAATGAACCTGTATATATATGTGGATTTAACCCTAAACCCTTTGAAAAAATTTAGCCAATAGGGTCGACCCAACCAACCTACCATTATTTTAGATAATAATTCAATAGGTCATGAGCTAGGTCAGCTATGAACCAAACTATTTCTCAAGTGAAAATCACCCAAAACTGTACAGGGTCAACCTAGTTGACCTAGTATAGTTGAATGAAAAAAGGGGACTAAGGTGATGAAAAGGAGGATAAAATGTGGGAAATTATTAGAAAGGTTAAAATAGAGCAGAAAAAGATTAGGGATAAGGTTTTGAGGAGACAAGTGTGTAGATAATAATCCTATGAAGCATCAATAGTCTACCCACCCCTTTCCTAGGGCACCCTTTAAGGCATGCAATCAGAGACATTGAGGCTAGATGGGTTATTGTAAGATATAAAGTCTTAGTATTTGATAAAAATTTAAAAATATTATGTGTATATATATGCCCTTTTTAAAACTCATCACATGTTATGTGAGTGCAACATGGCATGGTGATTTGAGAATAAAACATGATAACACATAATTTTGATGTTAAGTAAAGTGCAGTAAGGAGAAAATAAGATAAATGAAAGGACAAATCTAAAAAACACATACCTTTACTTACCTTAGTGTTGTAGATAATGAAGTAGACTACAAGAGAAGTGAAGGTATCTAAATGTGAAGAACATTAGGTGACCCTGTAGAAGTTAGTGCAAAAAATAGCCAAAAATTGATAGTTTTAGAAGATATACATATAATAGTGGAAAATATTTTCAATGTCATAATAATTCAGGAAGATTTTATGTTTTGAAAAATGGATTAATATAAATAAAGATATAGGAAAAATAAGGAATATGACAAAAAATATTTGAAAGGTTGAGATTTTAAAAAAGTAAGTTTAAATACGGTGAAATGAAAATCATTTGTTATTTTTGACTTGTGAAAGAGAGAAAAAGAGCTTTGAGAGACCAAATGAGCTAAGATGGAAAGGAGAACATAGGATAGATGAGAGGGATCCCTAGAGGTGGTCGCAATTGCAACAAAGGTAGGCAACTAAGAATCTCATCTTATTTTTGAATTTTTTATTGAAATTAAGTATTTTTTTTGAAATATGTAATTTAAAACATTTATATTCATTGAAATGAACCCAAAATAGATGGCAAGGGTAGGAAAATCCATTTAGGAAAATGGGTTTGAAGGGTTTAGAGTAATAACTACTATAAGGTATTTATTACTCAAAATGTAGGGTCAACAGGGAAAAATAACTAAGTCAACCAGTTGACCTAGTAGGGTAAAATTTGGCAAAATCCACACTACTGACCAAGTAGGTGTGTGCTGACCTAGTGTGTTCTAAATGTTGTCGACTTAGTAAATTACTGTTGACCTAGTAGAAAAATCTACTATGATAGCTTAATACTAAGATGGGAAAAATTAAAGGGTTGATTTAGTTTGTGAAGTCAATTGGTTCAAACTAAATAAAATTTGGTCAACCTAATGTTTGACCAAGGGACTAGGGTAGTGCAAGAATGTGTGAAAGAGGCCAAAAGAGTGTTATAAGGGCCCAAAATGATTGAGTGAGGGATAAAAGAGTCCATTAGGCTAAAAATATGTTAAATTGATTGAAAATGACTAGAATAAAATAATTTAGGCTTGTTTTTAGTTAAAATTTGAAAATAATGTATTTTGATTATGAATAATGTAGAGGATATAATACATATTTTAATATTTTACAGTTATAAGGATGCCCAATATTTTGGATCTTAGTGGATGCATCATGACTCCTAGATTTATTAGAGTTCTTGTCTATTGAGGATAAAGCTATATTGATATCATTAGGCCTAAGAGGTATAATAGACTTGTGTAAGATTCCTTTGAGTTTAGATTTGTTAGTTATGTTCCTAGAATCTTGGGAATGGTTGACTAACACATTTAGGTGAGAGGTGGAAGGGGATACAATAGAGTTGGGTATCACCAAAGAGGATGTCTATGCTAGCCTATTACTACCCATATCAGGGACACCTGTAATCACAGGAGTACCTAATAGTGAAGAGGAAAGGAGAGTATTAGCCATATGGATGATGGGCTTAGAGAGGGTATATCCTAGATTGAGAGTGAGTATGCTTTATATATATACCTTATATATTACGGATATATAAATGTATTTAATAAGACTTATGATAGCATAGGTGTTGTGTCACAAGTTAGATGGTAAGGTATCATTATTTATGATAGCCTTGTGTCAGATGATGTTAGAGCAGAGGGTGTATATGACTTAGGATATATCATCTAGGTACAACTCATGCATGACATGTATGGAGTGTTATCTAGAGGGAAGAAGTCTATGGGACTAGATATATTGTTGATGACATGGATATATGAGAGCTTTCCCATGTATCAGTTGGTTGGGTTACCATATGCGATCAAATATATGTAACCATGGGTTTAAAGATGGAGACAAGCCTAGGTAGTACATGCCATACCCCATGTGCCAATGCTACAAATGGTGAGATGAGTGGATATTGTATAACAACCTTATTGGTACATCACTATGATATAACCTAACTAGGAGATAGTGTCACCTATTTAGATACTAATATAGGTGATAGGGCTCTACACCTAGTGGATGGAGCTACATCTAGTGGAACATGTACTAGGATAAATGGGATAGCCTCACCTAGCGGTAATAATATTGGTTCCCATGTTTTCATCCCAATATGTGAGAGAGTTGAGGGGTAAATGAGGACTAGTAACAATAATTTCTAAGCTAGCACTCAGACCATATCACAAGATACCATGGACTGGTTAAGCATGATAGGTAGTGAAGCAAGAGGAGATGGAGATAAAGATAGGAAAACTAGAGGTACCACTACCATATATATAGATGGAGGAGAAATGACCACCATAGACATGATATCGATAAAGGTAATAAGAGTAGGTTAGAGTAGAGATAGTAGTCATCCTAGATGACCTAGTAGGCATGATAGAGTAGAGTTAGATGATAGAGAAACCATCTAGATGTAGGTTGAGATGGGCATGAGTTATGACTCTATGATTTAATTTTGGGTGTTAACTTATAGATCAAGCTCTTAGAGGATGCACTGATGGGGAGACCATGCTTAGAGGTCATGTAGATGGACAGATAGTGATAAGAAACACATAGCTAGGTAATAAAAGATGGTTAAATTTTGCTTAAGTTATTTTAGATAGATTATAGATAGGTATATTGATTTTTATATATATCAATGATTTAATATCTATTTGGTGTGGGTTTTTTAGGTGTGGTAGAGGATTATGAGACTAGATGGGGGACCCTAGTGAGGGGATCACTCCATGATATCTTAGATGAGGAGATAATGCCATATGACCCTAACACACTAGAGGATCCCATAGCACCATTCGCCCTTACTCAAGAATGTTAGATTATATTAGAGGGAGAGGCCATGAATTAGTTATAAGCACATAGAGAAGGTATGTAGCCATGAACAAGGGTGGGTATAGGAGAAGTAGCGACATGGAAGGCCCTAGCTAAAGAAAGAGAGATACACATCAAGTTACCATTACACAAATGGGATAGGTATATGCCTAGAAGAGAGTGACACATATAGTGACCTTGACCTAGTTGACATAAGTATAGGATTAGGAGAGAGAAACACATCTAGTAAGCTTGGCCTAGTTAGCATAGGTACAAGCTCAAGCAGATCATCTACACGGATAAGTATCAATATTGAAATCTGAAATATCCTCTTTAAAACATTTTTTTTGGAGGAGTCAGATTGAAGAATGTATGGTTAGTGTGGCTAAGCCACAAAATGGACATGATGAGGACTAGCCATAGAGATATAACTTTGTGTATGGTTGTATTTTTGGATGAAACCCCATGATATATATATGGTGTCTATGTGTGTGTGTGTATCTCATTTTGGTAGTAGGATGATGATTTTATATGGTTGGATTATGGTTTTGGTTGTGGATGCTTAGATATATTTCTTTATAGCACATGTATTTATCTTTTTTTATATGCTATATGAAATATATGAGTTTTGGTTTCTTTTCTATCATTATTTAAGACACATGTTCCATGGTTAAAATTAAATAGGTAAAAAGGATTTGGCTAAGTATAATTAAATAAAGACAAATGTACTACACACTATTTCATGTTGGGAAATGTGTAATAACAATAAATTGACTAAGGATAAAAACCAAATAAATGGTAAAAAATATGGTAAATATTTTTTTATAAACTAAGAGAAAGATTTGGAACCAAATTAATAAAAGTAAGATCACACTAAATCATGTAGGGAAGTATGAAAGTAATGTAATAAAGTGGAAAAAATTATGAGATCAAATGGTATAAAAACAAATAAATTAAGTCAATAAATCATACTAAATCACATTGGGAAGTATAAAATTAGAACAAAATTGGAAAATTTGGTCATGAATTGATCACACTAATTCAAGCTGAGAAGTATGAATTTTTTTGAAAATGTTTGGATTATTACGTGCGCTCAAAAAATAAAAAGATAAAAAATGAAAGAGAAATGATGTAAGCATAAAACTTACTAAATCAAGCTAGGAATCATGTCAGTGACATAGAACTTCATGATTAATCACATCTTATCTCATGTTTGACATATCTAATTTTGATTGTGACTTGGATTATTGGAAAATTTCATGAGGAGGACCATGTCCTATTCATGGTTTTACACTACAACTCACAAATGGAACACTAATTATGTGGAATAAATGTGAAAATATGATAATAAGGGATGGGTAATAATAAGGTAAAATTTTGGTAATTTGTAAGGATGGCCAGGTCCTATCCATGGTCTTAAAATGTAAATCACAAATTAAATTCTAAGGGGAGTGATTAGTAAACAAAAAAAATTTCCCAAGGGTAAATATGATGAATTTAGGTGATGAAAAAGGGGGTGTAAAAATAATGGCTTAGGAATCTTATAAAAAGACCCTAGGAGACAAGAGGCATACTAAAGACATGAGAAGAAACTAAGTGACTAGTGACCATCAATGTACAAAGGAAACCTATTCACTATAGACACAAAGCTTTATAGGTAAATAAATGTGCTACTAAGATCAACTCATGAAGGTATATTTTTACAAGAAAAGTTAAATGGAGTTACCTTTCCATGACATGTTCCCCATTGCTTAGGACCCCTTATAGAGCCATTGATCTATTGTGAATATTAGGTACTTGTGTGAGAAAGTAAGTAGCACTAAAAAGAAATTATTTATCCTTTTCTAATATACTATCCTACCACACCCCAATGGGCCTTGACTCTATCATGAGAACAACTATGGATTTTACATTTTGAATAGAAGAAGGAGATTTGATTTGAATCACATCTTTTATTGTGATTTAAATTTTAAGAATTTTGGAATGTTTTTGCCTTTAGTATTATTGCCTTTTGTTAAATTATTCTAGATTTTGAATGTTATTAAGTCTTTTTTTTAAGATTCCTCTTCCATATAAACTTGGAATGACCAATCATGAAAGATAAAGTTATACACATGAATGAGTTGTAGGCTTAGGCTAGAGTAAGCTAAATGACCAAAGACAAGACTAACTAAGACACGTAGGCTTAATAATGAACCTACATGTTATCTCAAGTCTCAACTATGTATGTGCTTAGTTTGTTAAAATGGAATAAAGGAGATTGAACATGGACCAATAAAAATATATTATGATGAGATTAATTATTTGCCAACTAATCTCTTGGTATTAAGAATGACTTAAAATGGAAAAAGTTATGTATAACCAAGTCATAAGGACAATTATTTGTGTATATAGAGATAAGAGAGAAAAAAATCACGAAAAAGAGAACAAGGGAGTTTGTAAGAAATAAGACAAAGAAAACAATGATAAGGAAAGACATCCATAAGTGACATAAATGATAGTATAAGCAATATAAAGTGAGAAATCAAAGTTACCATGTAATATAAATAAAAATTTCACACAATGTCCAATGATATAATAGATAGATAAAGATAACTTAGGAGCACATGTCTAATCAAAATTAAAATGTAAATAACACTATAAACATGTTCATAAGTACCGATATATTTTCCCACACATAATATCTAGAACATATGATATATCTATATGAAGTTGGAGTTGAACTATAGGTAGTGTGTCATATTTCTTCAACAAAAATAGGGAAAATACTTCACATCTAATTTCCCCAATAGAAAATGTAGGAATGCTTGATGGATCATGCTTAGGAGGGATATTAGGCAAGGGATGCTCAGAAGAATGCATAAGAGTAAACTCTATAGGAGAATAAGGGATCACCAATGGGGAATGGTCCATAGGTGAGGGATTCAAAGGTGGATAAGGATCCATAGGGAGTGAAGTTATATGGGTGAATGATTCATGGGTGGAAGATTCATAGGTGGAGGAATAATAGGTGAAAAAAGAACTATAAGAGGGGATGGAAAAACTAGAGGTGGAACAATGGGAGATGAAGGGGGAGATTTCTTGAAAGAATGACTTAAAGTAAGAATGGTAAAAGTTATGGGAAAAGTTAATATATGATATTTAAAGTGTTACTAAAGGATATGGTAATGATTGGTATGATGGGTATCATATTTGTGTGATATATGATACACCTCTTAATGCTTAAGAATTTACTTAGGTAATACCTTCAGGGGAGGTATAGCTTTGTCTGAGTACTAAGGGGTATAAGAATTTGAAGTGTCAATATACTATCATATCTTATGACAATGCATAGATGAATGATTGTCTGTGTCATGAAATCAACAAATACACTTGTGAGTAGGCTTAGTAGAGGTACTCATAAGAAGAGGTTTAAAAATATTGGAAGGTATTTGGGAAGGCTCATCGGTCAATTATTTGGGAAACAAAGCCATCTATGGTAAAGGAAGAAATCCATCATCAAGAAAAGGTGGTGGTGTGGAAGGAATGAGACTAGACTCAATGGAAGGAGTGATGGTAGAAAACATAGGGATATACTTAGCTAAAGTGAGAGAAGAAATGGGCTCCAAAGTAGGATCCATTGTGGGAGGTGTAATATATATATAAAGCTGAAGAAGGGTCACACACATCTAAGGGATAAGAAAACTACAAGGGTCAGGGTACCTAGTAAAGTGGTAAGGTCCAATCATAACATTATCTATAAGCATAATCCTATAAGGTTTTTAAAAAAATGGAGGTGTTTGTACCATCTCTATCCTATGATAAATATGAAAAATAATAAAATTAATAACTATATATGATGGAATATGGGAAGATGCACTAAAATATTTAAGTAAAAAGGAACAATAATAGATAATTTTAGCCTCACAAGCCTAAACAAGACCACTAAAAATTGGATCATCTAAGGTATAGCCATATCATGGTTACATGCATGAAGTTAATTGATGTAAATAGGGATAAAATTATAATCTAATGAAGTGTGATGAATGGGATGCCAAGTGTAGTTAAGAAAATGAGGATATCATCACAAGGTGGTTTGCAAGAACAAGTATACAAAGAAGTAGGATGCTAAGAGATGAGATGAGATGAAAGATCAAAAATTTTAACCTTTAGGTTTATCTAATCAAGTTCATCATCACCATAATCTAAAATTTTAGGAGTAATATTCCAAATTATTTTAGGATGACCATTATAAACTCAATTGGAATTGATGAGAAATTTGAATCATTGAGACTCATGAAATGGAATACTAGGCAATAGTTTAAGAGTATGAATCTTGAAGACAACATTGTCTTAGAATTATTCAAAATTCAAACATTTAGGTCCACCCTAAATCCTATAAATAGTTCCATTGTGTGTAATTTAATGCATTGGTAGGTAGAAGAATCAACTCTCATATGATGAGTCCATAACTTACCAATCAAGATGTTATAAGATAGAAGAAAGTTAAATATCATCTCCTTCACTTGAATGGTGATAGGTGGGATGGTAATGGTAACCCACACACAAACTAAAGGAGTAATTTTCCTTCAATAATATATGTGACATGTGTTTCATGTGGAATTGATATTACATTTAGAATATCCATGGGTTTTGATGAAATTAAGAGAGGAAATGCAAATGCCAAAAACCCTTGTAAATCAAGGAATTCTTGACTTGTATATCACCAATTTGGGCACTAATGAAAACAGGAGGATCATTTACAAAAAAGTATAATCTCACTAAAAATCATAGAAGCGATGATAAATTTTAAGGAATGAGAAGTGTCCATTCTTTCATCAACATGGTTGGACATCTCTTCACATTATTGTAATACGCTATTTTCAAATCCAGATAAGCTTATTTCACATCCTATAAGGGGAGGTTGAGGGAAGTTCATTTTGAATAAAAGTTACATGAGATGGTTTATATGATGTGGAGAAGTCCTAATATTCTCAAGAAATGGAATTTGGGATGGGAGATTAGTGTTTTCCATAATCGGATCCCACTCATCATAACCCATGAGAAGGTTGTATGAAATAGGTGGTACTGATGAATGAGGTCCTCAAAAGGAGGAGACAAATTTTATTGTAATTTTTGTTAATAATAATAAGAATAAGTTTTATAACAAGGTTGTAAACTATGTGGTGAAGAAGAATCGATTGGTTCATGTTGGTTTTGAGAATTGGTAGAAGTGTTGATAAAATCTTGATTATCATTGGTGTTAGGTAAATAAGATGGAGGGATACTATAAATATAATGAGAAGTGTTATCCAAGGGATTAGTTTTAGTTGGGTCATCAAATGGTATAAGGCATTCTTACCCCAACTCATTTAAGTGAGTTAGAAAAAAATCTTACATAACATAAAATGTGCAAGATAATGGAGGGGTATAGATAGGTTGAGGATCAATGAGAGTAACCACCCTTTGCATATTAGTAATGTTAACCATATTATGTTCAATATTTGTGTCAACAAGACTTTATACATTACTAGTGGAAGGGGTGGGCTTATATTGGGTATCTTGATTATGTTGGTGATTAGGAAGAGGGTCTTTATAAATAGCCAAATGAGCATTATCTTAATTCAAGGCTTCACATTTAGTATGTGTTTCCTAAGCCCTAAAATAAATCTCATAGGATTGCTAACATTTCTAAATGATATAATCATGATCAAAAGTAGGACCAAGAATAAAATCCATATCTAAATTATGAAGCTGCCTATAGGTCTCATGAGAATGACTTCAACTAGCATGAAACCAATAATACTTTTTGGGATCATACCATGATTTCATAGGATGAGTGGGATCAAGTTATCATGGAAGAGGCCTAGGTATATGTTTAATTAATTCAACTAAGGATAAAGGTTTGTGAACATTAATGTTATAAAGTGAAGATAAAAGAGGATTGTTGTATTGTTGACAATGGGGAACTAGTTTCGAATATTGGTTAGGAATAATAGCTTGAATGGTGTGAATGGTGTCATAAGAGTCTATGACACCATCATTGGTAGGATTATTATTTATGTTATTGAGTAAGATAATAGTACCCAAAAAATGTTGGGGTGGATTGAATTTATGCATAAGGAAATATTGATGTTTTGCTTGGTTAATGGCTTCCTCCAATGTAAGTGGAGAGAGTGCAGACCTGATACTACAACTTGGGAAGAAGAGAATTGGTAAAAATATGGAAAAGGTTATCATCAACCATTTTATGTTCACATTTTTTGGATAATGGTTTCCACCTTTTAACAAAATATTGATTAGTTTCATTTTCATGTATTTTACAATTTATAAAATGGGCTAGAGTATTTTTAGGAAGATCACTAGTTTGGAACTCTTAGACTAGAGTATTTACTAAATCTTCTAAACTAGTAATAGAATGAGTTTTATGATGGTTGTACCAATCTAAATCATCACATCTGATTTTTTGTCTAAGATATTGGTAGTGGCAAAGGTATTCAATTTGACCCAATCTTTATAAAGATTTCCAAATGTTTTTAGATGAAGAGTAGGATCTGTAGATCCATTGTAGGAGATAGTAGGGATGATACCTCTTTATCATTATTATCAATTTGAGTTGTATGAGGTTCATTTTGAAGGTTTTCAACTGTCTTATTAACCAAAGGAGGTTGAGGGATGAGATTTCCATGGGAATCTCAAAGAGGAGGTGGCAGAAATTTTGATTATGCATGCCCCAAGGCATTGGTTGAGGGTGGGTTTGAAGATGAAGAAGGATATTTTTCATTCTCATCATTTGATTTATATTATGAGCTTGAAAATTATTCATTTGATTGGGTTTTTTAATAGGATTTATTGGGTTTGATTGGAATTGTTAGCATTATTTGAAGCATTATATTAGGTATTAGTGACCTGGGTACCACGATTGGTGTTGATAGGAGTTTGAAATGAACTATTAGAATGTGAGGCACTAGTGACAATTTTTTCTTATGTGGCAAAATATGAACTAGTGAAGAGGTGAGAAGAAGAAGAACTAGAAGCATGAATACATTGGGAATCAAATGATGCCCACTACATTTATAACCTACAATGTTAGTGGAGATACTAGACATGGAGGTAGCCAAAGTTACATAAGAAGAGGTCATGGTATACGAAGGGTTCATAATCTAGGTAAGAGGCTAACAATGAAAGAAATTAGTACCCCAAAATCCATTTGAGAATATTGGAGAAGGTGAATGAGTCTCTTGAACCTAACCACTAATCATGAGATGGTAAATGGTAGAAGGATCCTTTCCTTGATGTTAAGGAAATTCAAATATAAATAAGAGTGTTTCATGGGTATACTCTAATTTAGGTTGATCTTCAAGTGAGAAGAGAGGATTATACTAAGAAGAGGAATGAAGATGGGTACCATAGTTTGTTTTGTGAGTGGTTATATGAAAATTAATTACATCTAGGAGAGGAGCCCTAATCTAATTATGGGAGACCATATAAGGGTTGGTAAAGCTCATCATATTTGTTGAATTCAATTCAGTGTTGTCTTTAAATAGAAATTTCATGATGAAGAATGAAGACTAAATAAGGAAAGAGAAATGAAAAATAAAGTAAATAAGAAGCTACAACAAAATATATAGAGTTAATTGGGTTAACCTTGTATAAGAAAGAAGTTCAAAAAACTATATAGAAAATTATTGGGTTAACCTAGTACACCATGCAAAGGATGAAAAAGTGTATAGAGTTGACAGAGTCAGGGAAAACTATATAATCTCTAATATATTATGTCAGAAAAAACAAATTTGTACTAAAATAAGAGAATTTTCTAAAGTACTTATGAAAGGAAACACACATTCAATTAGATCAATAAGGTTGATCTAATTGAGGCACACAAGATAAAACCTTACACCAACACTAGCTAATGCATGTTTTTGAAATAGAACATAAAATTGAGAAAATAGAAAGAGATCAACATGGAAAGTAAAAGATAACTAATTGGTCAACCTGAATATTATTATATTATTAGAGTATAATTTTAGATGTGATAGGAAGTTGGCTATAAATAAGGAACTATAAAGAAATCTAAGGATAGTTTCAGGATGTTTAGGTTGAAAAGGATCTATATTGGCAATGGTATTTACTTGGTATCAGGGCCTACCCCCTCAATTCACACACCAAAATGATAAGGGTATTGGGTGCTTAGCTAAAATATACCATTAACCACATGTTTATACTTGGCCTAAAAACCAAGTCAGCTTCCCACATGGTGATGAAATCCAAGTAGGTTGGCCTTAGGTATAAAATTATTAAAATACATTTTAAGATTTTTTTATTTGGTAGTGTGTACATAAAAGATAAAATAGTGAAACTAATCGGCATATTAAAAACCACCTAATTAAACTATTTATCTATTCTACACATGCAATCAATAAAAAATGAAAGTGTGAATTAATCACTAGCATATAAGTGTTAATTCTAACATTGAAACATAGTACAATGTCGATTCAAATAATAGTGTATACAAAGAATATAGAATAGGGTTGATAGTGTCACCTTTGTACTGGAGGATGAAGGGTCTAAAAAATAACTATGTTGATAGAGTCGATTTAATTTTTTAGATAGAAGACATACTACAAAACTACATCAATAGGCTCAACCTATTTCACTATATACAGGTAGTTTTTAAAACTAAAAACTACGAAAAATATAACTTCAAGGAAAGATAAAGAAGAATAGAAAGGAACCTAAGTGCGTTGGAAGGTGTAGATAAGATGAGATTCCTATTGAAGAACTTTGATTGATACTTACAAATTCTGCTATGTTGATTGAGTTGACCTAGCTTTGTAGATCTATATTTACTATAAACTTGAGAATATACAAGGTCAACTAGGTTGATGTAGTTTGCTAAACTATATGTCTAGAAGTGAGAAACATATATTATGTTGACTGGGTCAACCTAGTATGCTAAACAAGATGTCTAAAAATGTACAAGGTCAACTAGGTTAACCTAGTAGCTTATAATAGATAAAAAGCCTACATAGATAGAATAGAGTCGTATTTATTTGATTGTGTGTTAAAGCTATGCAAAATATTTAGAATTGTGTCGATATAGTCGACCTAGCATCACAAATATATGAAAAATAAAATGATAAAATAATGAATTAAGTGAAATAAACATTGCAAGGGTTAGATTCATGTTGGGTTAACCAAAATGTATGTAATTATAAATGCATCATGTTTATAAATCAATCCTATCTCTAAGAAAATATATTATACCATACAATTGTAATTGGGGACATATTTATTAAGTGGAAATATGACCAATATGGGGATTTGGTAGACCTAATTATTAGATCTATTACCATAATACACATTCTTAGGAAGGATTTCAAAGCCTCTAGTCAATAAAAATCATGTAGTAAGCTTAAGGGATTCTTATGTTTTAATATTTTACCAACCTAAGAATAATTAAATAAAATATAATCTAGTGCTCACCAAAGCTTGTGGCATAAAGTGGGGGTTTAGAAATAATATAATTAAACATACATAAGATACATATACATGTTTTAATGATTAAAAATCATAGTGCATGGAAGAGAAGTACAAATACATATCTATCTACTCTTATAAAGGAAAAACAATGTTAGGAATACCTGCCTTTGAAGATGAACCCATCGATCCTCAATCTCTCCCTTAGCCACGAAGCTTCACAAGATATTGTTGTGGTAACTAAGGATAATAAGGATTAATTAGCTTTAGGATACATAACCTATCAATGTATCCAAAAGACTTATCCATAAGACAAGATCCATATCTCCAAAGAAAATATGAAACCCTAAGCTTGCTCCTCAAGTAGAATTATGGATAAGTAAATGTGCAATAGTTATTCATTCTTCTTATCTTCTCTAAATAATGGAAAAATGAAGTTGTATATATAGGTAAATTTGACCTTAAACCCTTTCAAATTTTTCATTCGATAGGGTCAACCCAGTTGACCTAGCACAATTTTGGATAATAATTCACTAGGTCAGCTAAGAGCCAAACTAGTTCTTAAGTGAAAATCAACCAAAATTGTATGGGGTCGACCTAGTTGACCTAGTACACCCAATTGATAAAAGGGGATTAAGGTGATGAAAAAGAGGATAAAATGTGGGAAATGACTGGAGAGGGTACATTAGATAATAACAAGCTTAGGGATAAGGTTTTTAGGAGACAAGTGTGTAGATAACATGTGGCAAAAGGGAAAACAATATTGCAAATCACCAGTGGTCTACCCACCCCTTTCTTGGTGTATGATTTAACAATTTTAGGAATATTAGAGTTTTATTACTATTTTAGTTAATGGTATAGAGTAATAAAATTAGTAAATAAATATGCAATAATTAAGCTACCAATTTTTATTATTTGACTATAATTTGAATCTTTCTAAAAATAGTAATAAGGGAGAGAAAATAAGACTTAGCTAGAAATGAAATGAGATGGTTGAGACAAAGTCTAAAATTCACTATGTAGGACTAGGATAGTGTCAAAAATTAGGATCGAACCTTAATTTTATGATTGGAAAAGAACACCAAAATAAGACATACTATGGTCTAGAACTATAGTCCTCTTCTACCACTATTATCCAAAATACTTGACCTTTTATTGGGTTTTGTCCGTTACATTTGTGTGAAGCTACATGGGAAATTTCAACTGTTAGATGTCCACAAAACTTCCTATAGAGCTGATTTAATATTAAAAGACTAGAATCCATTATGATTTGACAAAATTTTATCAAGACATTGGTGTTAGTTTGTGTAATATGCACCTAACATGTATCCATACCCCTCGTGTGGGCATGTTGCCTACATACCAATACTCCAAAGAGAGATCATGTCATATGTAGTTCTCCCACTTGATGTGAATTATCCAATAGTGTGTATGAAGATTTAAAATTATAAATTAGGTATTATTGAAGTGATTAAGGGCTAGTGTAAGGATTTTAATGAACTTGTAAGTGTATTGGATGGTTGTATGTAGAGAATAGGGAAATATTTCTCAATAGTCTTGGTTGTATTCTTTTTTACTTTGTGATGTTTTCCAACCCTCGCTAAATGAACTTTGAATGGGATTTTATAGGGATATATTGGTCATGGGTTGAATTTAATCACATTAGGCTAACAAGAAGGAGGATAAGAACCAAAAAATCATGACCGTTGGAGGTAAATATGCACTTGGATAGGAGTACCAAAAATGGACACCCTAGTGTATAATTTTATAGTCCAATTTGGGTGATATAGACCTGAGGATACAAGACCTAGGGGGATGGATTTATCATAGGAAAATTAGTTTAGCTTAGTTGCGATGAAGTCTAGAAGGCTACGGATGACTAGAAATCAATGAAAACAAGCTTATGAGGGTCAGGAGATAAAGCAAGAGGGACCTATGGCTTGGGTGTCACAAGCCACACTCAAATTACCAATTTTCACATTTTATATGACTAAATTTCTCCCCTCCTTTATTATAGTGAGGTATCAAATAAAAATACTAGGATAAAGTAAAAATAGAAAATGCACATGAACTTTTTGGTAAGGGTGAAGTCCATAAAGTTGTGTGATATTGGGTGTATTTATAGAGAGCATGTTGTGAAGTACAAATCTACAAGAGAAAATAAAGAGTAGATCATTTCTTACTAGATATAGTATATCTAAAATAATAATGTATAAATATGGGTAAAATAGAGATAAGAAGAGAAAGGAATGAATACACCTCACTAAAAATGCAAACCAATACAAAACCTATTATGATGTTGAGCGATGTTGAGTAATGTTGGATGATGTTGTACCAAGATTAATATCATAAATAAAGTTGTGGGCTCAAGTCCTTGAAAGTGGCTCAAGAATGTAAAATCTATCCCTTTGGCTCCATCATCACCCACTAAGTGAAGCTTCATGATCATGTGTGTGCTAATCAATGTTTGGACTGTGTATCTAATTCCTCTAAATAGGTGACTCAAGAATACATAGGCTATCTAGTCCTTTGGCTCCATTATCTCCCCATGAAGTCAATCTATGAAATTATACCATTATGAATGTACATCATATGATATGGTTCTTGAAGCCCATGAATATTCTATAATCTATCAATTTTGGTGCAGATAATCAAATGTATGCTGGAAACTAGACCACTTTTGGCCATTCCAAAAGGTGGAGATTAAGCTTGTATGAAAGCCACTCCGAAATTGGGAACTATAATTATATGAAAGATACTCCAAAATGATGAGAACCACCTATAGATGGAATAAGGCATGCAACTACTGAGAATTCCTAGGTAATGTACCATGAACATTGCCCCTAATCACTAGTGTCTGAAACATAGATTTTAATCTGGATGTTATACCAACTATCCTATTCAAAACTAGAAATGAGAGCCATCATGTCACGCATGATACCCCCTATATCTAGGTTCTCTATGAAATAAGTATATGAAAATTATTATATCTGAATTGGTCTAAATGTGAAAAATTAATTTTGAACCTATTTTTCTACCTATTTCTAGAAAACTTGATTTTTTAGCTATTTTGACAAGAGCATTGAAAATAGACAACCTGATATCTAATTCTATAGTCCAATCTTGGTGCTATTGTTTGAGACTGATTTTGATGTTTGTATGTAATTTTCACTATCTACCTAGTCTATTCTACCTAGTTTAAAATCTAGTTATTGTTTTGGGTGTTTTGAAGGATAAATGCTTTATCGTTAGGAGCTTTGATCTATGTGACAAAACCCTTATTTGTTACCCCATCTTATAAGGGTAGGCATGAAGACCCTGTAATTACTACCCTCAGAAGAAATATCCCTATAAGTTTGTTATGGTACAAAGATACATGATATAGTAATGATAATTGATAAGATATCTCAAGATATAACATGGTTTGTAATGAGAGATTGTAAGATCAACAAGGGTGTACCTAGATAGATATAATAATGTAATACAAGTTTAATGTACTAAATTATAACTAGAATTTTAGTTAGTTATTAGTTGGTAATGAGGGATGGATCATGATGTCCATGATGTCATCCAAGAAAGCAAGATAATGCATGATGTGGATCATGGCATTATAAAGAATCAAAAATAAATCAAGTAACAAGCATACAAGGCAAGAATAAATAAGTATAAAAGAGTGGTCAAGGGGAAAATAAAATAAGGGACATGGATACATGTTGCTCAAACTGGAAATCAAGCATACAAGGCATGTTCAAATTCCATATAGACATATAATTGAAACAAGTAAGGTTGGCATAAAAGCCAAAATCACATAGAAGGGTACATGGAAAGGTTATTGGTAAATTTACTAAAGCACACACAAGAATAGAAGAAAAGGAATTGACAAATGTCCTAAGGCACATATAGGAGATAAATAGGAACTAATAAATACAATCACATCTAGATATGCAAAGCATGAAAGGAAAGCATGTAAAATCTAGAAATACAATCACATCTAACTACTCAAAGGAATAAGTGAATGTATGAAAGAGATGGAATACGAGACTATGTATATGCTAATAAATACATAAGTGTTGTATACTAGTGAGTGTCGATAAAGGAATATATGTAAGCTAATAAATAATGTACATAAACATGATAGCTAGAGTATGTGGTGTAGGAATGACATAACTTGGATGGTGTAGTCATGTAGAAGATGCCCCCACTGGGTAGATATATTGATGTATATCTCAAATGTAGTAGGATTTCCCCTTAATGGGTAGAGTGAAGTAATCAATGATTTGAATATCACTGCTCACGATCAAAGAAGATCAAGTGAAGCTTGGTAATGTAGATAAATCAATAATCAATAGCATAAAATAACAAATGTAAGTCTAGTATAGTAGTAGAAATGTAAATCATGGATACTGCATATAATGAATATGTTTTTATGTTTTTGAATTAGTTTAATGTTTTTGGATTTTTAAATTTTGTATTGTTTTTCGTGTTTTAGAAATGTTATATTATTTTTTGTATTTTGTATAAGCTATGTAAAATCAATCATAAGGAGAGTATGTACAGGAAATTGAAAATAAGATATGTACAAGTAATATTGGAAGAGATTATACTAAGCAACGAGTCTCATAAGAGACTCCCTATCATGTTGTTCTATATCAAAAAGAAGGATCATGAGTGATCGTGAAGTATGAAGGAAATGCTAAGATTGTGGCTCTAAAATTTGTATATGTTATAAATTCTCTAAAATATCTGTAGTGGAAACCAACTATGGGGTCCCCCTATAACTCTAAAAAGAGGATACAACTATAGGGCTCTTAAGGACACTTATGGTGGTAGGAAAAGCTCTCTAAACATTTGCTCTATGTTAAGGTATGATACTTCAATGATAATAACCTAGTTTTGAATACTATATTTGGAAGCTATCTAGAATTATAAAACAATGGTTTCTCTAAAAGAGGCCTCTATGGAAGTGTATGAACTCTCTCTACTCAATATGAAGGTATCGACTATGGCTAAATCTAGACTAGAGGAAGAATTGTAATAGGTGGAGGAGTTGAAACTAGATCAGAAAGGGTGTTAACATGAGTGACAAAGATATAACCATGGGTTTGATCAACCTACCTATATTCATAAACTTGGGTGAAAAAATGTATGGCATCATCTACTATAGGTATAGAGTTGATATTAGGTGCGAGATAAAATCTAGATGAACCAAGTTTGAAAGGAGGGATAGATATAACTGCTAGTGTTTTCTTATGTCTAGTAGTGATAGGGAGATACTTAAAAGTAGTGAAAGAGTTAGATACATATAAGTAGAAACCATGTATATCAATATGATTATAAGTAATATTCCACATGATAGATAGCAAATAAGGGATAGAGAGCATGGAATTGTGCACTGATACATAGAAAAATTTGACTTGTAACATGGCATTTTTAATATGTTTAGCAAGATAGTCTTGAAAATTATTCCATATGAGAGATAGAAATCAAGGGATAAAGAGCATGAATTTTTGAAAGAATGCATAAAAAACATTGGCATGTGCTATGACATTTCTAATGTGCTTAGCATGATAAACATGATTTTTTTTCCAGATTAGAGATAGAGAACAAGGGATAGAGAGCATGAATTTGTGCAAGAATGCATAAAAGATGTTGGCACATGTTATGACATTTTTTATGTTTTTATCATGATAAATTTGTACACTTTTGCATATGAAAGATATAAATCAAGAGATGAAACCTTGTATTAAAGACAAGTAAACTTTGCTTTAAAGGAGAGGTATCTTACTATGTTTAACAATGACTTTCCTAATATCATTCTATATTATGAAAAGTAAGCATGAAAGGCAAAAAATGAAGCTTTGTATTAGTATATGGTAAACTTAATCATTAATGTACATGATAGGACCATGTATGGTATCCTTATTATTTGCAATAACTGCAAGAAATAGGTGTAAATAAGAAAGACCCATCTGTTTTGTTTTAATGTGAAATATGATTTTAGATGTAAGGTGATACCTCAAGCAAGCAAAGGGATCTAGTATATGAAACCAAGTTTTTGGAAGAAAATTAATTTTTTGAAATCACTATAGAATTCTAAAAATTAAATTAAATTTTTGATTCAAATAGGAAAGTAAAAAATTTAAAAATTTAGGAAAAATATTAGGAAAATACTGAGACCTAGTATGGGTAACTAAGATTTGAAAGAAAATTATTTTAAAATTACTATATTTTCTTAAAATTTAATGATAATTTTTTATTTTAATATGTAGGTAAACAATTAGATAAATATAAAAAAAATTATTAAGAAATTTACCCTAAGGTTTCTATGGTTTTTATGCATAAACAAAGTAAGTTGGGTTCACCAAATGATTTAACAATTTTAGGAATATTAGAGTTTTATTCCTATTTTAGGTAATGGTCAAGAGTAATAAAATTAGTAAATAAATATCCAATAACTAAGATACTAATTTGTGTAATCTTAGTATAATTTTAATCTTTCTAAATAGTAATAAGGGAGAGAAAATAATACTTAGCAAGGAATAAACTAAGATGGTTGAGACATAGTCTAGAATTTACTGTGAAAGATTGGGATAGTGTCACAAATTAGGATCTAGCCTTCATTTTATGATCAGATAGGAGAACTAAAATAGGACACCTTGGGGTTTACCACTATAGTCCTCTTATACCACTATTTTCTAGGGGACTTGAGTTTTTTAGGTTTTATCTACTATGTCTGTATGAGCCTACCTATAAAAATTCAACTGTTGGATGTTCATAGAACTACATATAGATTTGATTTATTCTTCAAACCTTATAATCCATTATGTTTTGATGAAATTTGAGCAAGAGGGGGAGTTAGTGTGTCCAACATGTATTGAATGTGTATACACACCCCTTGTGTGGGCATGTTACCTATGTACCAATACTCTAAAGAGGGATCAAGACATATGTATTTCTCCCACATGATGTGATTTGTGCAATAGTGTGTATGAATATGCAAAATGCTAAAATAGGTGTGCTTGAGGTGAATACAGACTAGTGTAAGGATTTGAATGATCTTGTAACTATATTAGATGTATGTAGAGAATAGGGAAATATGCCTGAGTAGTCTTGCTTGTATTCTTTTTTACTTTGTGATATTTTCCATCCGTTTCCAAATGAAATTTTAATTAGATTTTATAGGGATCTATTGGTCATGGGTTGAGTGTACTTGCATTAGGACAATAGGAAGGAGGATAGGAATTGGAATAAATTGACTATTGGAGGTAAAAATGCACTTGGACACCCTAGGGTTCAGTACTATATTCCAAGTCGGGTGATATAGTCCAGAGGGTATGGGAACTGGGGGGATGGATTTATGATGGGAAAAGTAGTTTGTCTCAGCTGAGATTAGGTATAAAAGGATATGGATGATTGGGAATTAATGAAAAAAAGACTATGAGGGTCATGAGAGGAAGTATGAGGGACCTGAGCATTAGAAATGGACACCCTATGGTTCGACACTATAGTCCAAGTTGGGTGATATAGTCCTAAGGGTATGGGACTTGGGGGGATGGATTTGTCATGGAAAAAGTAATTTGTCTCAGTTGGGATTAGGTCTAAAAGGATACATATGATTGGGAATCAATGAAAAAAACACTATGAGGGTCATGAGAGGAAGTAAGAAGGACCTATGGGTTTGGTTCCACAAGCCACACTCAAACTATCAATTTTCACATTTTATATGACTATAATGCACCCTTTAAGGTATGCACTCAAAGAGATTGAGACTCGATGGGTTCCTGCAAGATACAAAGTGTTAGTAAGTGATAATTTTTTTAAAATATTATGTGTATGCACAAGATAATACTAACAAAAATGACCAATCATATGGTATACAAGGACTTGCAAGACATATTCAATCTAAATTTACTTACTCCTTTACATGACTCTATTATTTTTAATAAGTTCAAATATTTTGATGACCTATGCCATGTTGTATGGGACCATGAAATTTAGATTATTTAATTTAATAATTTCAAGTATGTAAAAAACATGCCATATTTATCTACATATATTACAAAATTTAGAATCAAATTAAGTTATAAGGTAAAAAATCCTAATCCTAAACATAAAATAAGCACCATGGTTAATGCAGTTTCATAGTGTCATAATTGGTTTGTCTTATCTAATGTACCAAAGAGATAATTTATAAGCTTACCTAGCTATCATGCCTCAATAATCCTATGGTTAGTATATTTTCAGCATATATATCCCCCTCATCTGAAAAAGGTTGATATAAATAACCCTCTACCCAAAGGATATGATACAAATGCTTATTTTGATTATCACCAAGGATTAGGACATTCTACAAATAGATTTTTTTTGATGAAGAATATGATAGAAGATATTATTGATGACCAAAATATTAATTTTGGTTATCCTCCAAAGGAATTAGGTTCATAACTTATTGATCACCAAAATTAGAAAATATTTAAAAATCCTCTGTGAGACCATTCGAAGAAAGAACTATAAGTGAAAATGGAATATAATTCAAATCCTCCACCATCAAATTATGGGAACTCATTAGATGGTATTATTGGTAATTATATATGATATATACCATTGATGGTTCAAAGATGTTCTATTATTTTTAATGACAATGAGATTAAGGATGATGACTCAAATATATATTGTTTATTCATTCAAGCATACCTCGATAAACACCTTATATGCAATGTTATGATTGATAATTATGCAATCTAGAATGTTTTCACCATGACATTACCTACACACTTAGGATATACTCATCATTATTCCATCCTTATAGTACATTAATTATAGAATTATATGGTAACTCCTAGAAGGTTCTTAGTGATATTGACATACCTTTACAATTTAGTCCCACACATGTGGTTACTAACTTTTCAATTACGCCTTCCATGGGAATCTTTGATATTTTATTGGGAAGAAATTGGATCCATATAATTCAATCAATACCTTTTACAGTGCATGGGTGTGTAAAATACATTCATGCCAATCAAATAGTTACACTTTCTAGAATAACATGTGATCATCCTCTTAAACAAGATAAACATATATTTAGGTAGATAATTATTAAACATACTCAGGTTAATATACTATAAAAGGAAAATTAATAGGTAATCCCCTTTGTTATGTGTCTAGTAGTTGAGAGACCATTACATCAGAGACATACAGTGGATTCCATGGGATTCTCATCTATTATGAACCATGTTTAGATATCTAGAGCACCTACACATGTTCATATTTTTTATATTCCAAAGAGAACATATAAAACTCAATTATGGGTTTAATGAATCCCTGATCTTATTACTCTTACTATAATTTCATGACCATAGAGTCCTATTTTACATATGCAAAGCCTCATAAACACTATAGTGATAGATATTACACTTATATGTGTTCCTCAATAACATCACCTGATTATTACACCAAGTTAATAATGGGGAGATACATATGATCACCCTTTGAATGGGATCATAGGATAGCCTTTCTCTATCATATTCCAAAAATACCAAAAAAATAAAAAACATTTAAAAAACCAAAAAATATTTTTAGCACCTACATGTTCTATTAGCTCCTTGGCACCTATGTGTTAGTTCCATGTTAATGGATGACATATTAGTTACTCCTACATATACATATGTGTCATGATTCTACTTCATCTAGATATAAGCATACATAGATACATGATCTATTCATATTTAAGATGTTGGGCCTTTTTTCTAGTCATGTTATATGGACATTAGGAGAATCCACGTCTATGATCATAATGCACATAGGTTATATTAATATATGATCACTCTAAATTATCATGTTTTGATCTCATATATGTACCTACACATGCTTTTTTCTGTTATTATATATTACATAGGGTAATTGATATGTTATAAAATTGAAGTTTTATACTAACACATTTGATCCATGAGCTACTATGATATGTTTATGTTGGTCACTAATGATTTCCTATATGCATGTCCTTGTGTGTATGGCCTTGTTATTATATTGATTATTCTATCATTTGAATATGCTCCTTTATTTGTGGCCCTTATGCCTATGTCTATTTTCTTTTGCAATTGAATATGTAATTTTTTTATATATGTACATTTAAATATTTCATCCTTGCTGTTATGTAAATTTTACTAAGTCATGTCCCTTAGATTTTGTAATTTTAAAACATGCCCCTTGTTTGTGGTATCTTTAAACGATTGAATTTTCACTTACTCTTGAGTGTTATTATGTGTGTGCTTCATTTGTTTGTTGATATTGTACCATTATTATCTTGACATTATCATGGTCATTATGATTCATCCTAAGCTTTCACATGATCACATTATTCTATAAACTTCAATGTTATATCTATCTAGACATGGTCCTTATATATGTTACATGGTTCCATTAACAAATTATATAGCTATCTTATCCTTTTGAGGCGAGGTAACTGAAAATTTATATTCTTCCCTCAATTGAAAGGTTGGGTGGGGGGAATATTAGTGGGGACATGACATAGAAGCATTTTATCCACATTTGGCATAGTTTTTAAATTCAAAAGGGGAATGATTTTGAAGCATGTTCTCCTCACTTATTCAGTATTCAACATCTTCAGATTATAGTGGGGGCATGTTTAGAAACATGTCCTCCACATTGGTACTTATTCTAGTTTTTATATTTTTCCACATATATTGGAGGAATGTTTTGGAATCATGTTGTCCACAAGTACATAGTTTCCAAATTATCCAAAGCACATAGTTATTTGATTTAGATTGATATTTGTGGCATAATTTTATACATTGGTAATATTGTTATACATAGTTTTAGCATGAGACATATCTAAGGAGAATCTAATATTTAATGTGCACCTAATATTACAAATTACAATATGGTTTCATATTTTAAAACACTCTCATGTAATATTACCACACACTATAATGTACTTTTACATATTGATACCAATGATGTACTTTTACAAACTATATTTAACAAATCTACAAAAGTAGTTTCACTTTTGGTAAGGTTGAGGTCATTAAATCACTCAATATTGCTAATTTTTTAGGTGGAACTTAATTTTCTCATCTATCATTACAAATTTTATGGTATGAATTGATTTTTTTCACTTATGCTTATTAGGTTACAAGTATGATTGAGTTACATAGTTGAGATAATCTGAATGGCTGAGTGGAAACTCACCTTTTCTCCAAGGTTGGTGGCTTGTAACTTTGAATTTATCTCTCCCCCTATCTCATTATATATATGCACTTTCCATATTTATATATTTGTCCTAATCCTATTTTTATATCCTTATAATGATACTTCATACAAATAAACTTGCCAATAGTTAAGATAGTTACTTTGATATACATGTGTACTCCTAAACTTTGCTCTTTTGATTTTAATATTTTGAAGTAATTTAAATATCATATTATATTCAATAATTATGTATTTTTAACATACTCTTGGTTTTAGTTTAGTTACTATCAAATCACTCATGTTGTACTTAAGTAAAGGTAAGGTATGTTTTACACACCCAAGTATGTATTCCTTTCCTTTAACTAAAAATTTCATTACTGCATCAAAGGGTGAGTGAATGTAGAAAATATTTTATGGATTTTATATAACCTCATCTTTAACACTTTTAAAACTAATACCTTGGTTGTTCCTCCTATATTTGGATCTTTCTTTCTAAAGTATCACATCTACTCTATTTTTTACACTTTTACCTATCTATTAGTCTAACCAGTATTATGTTTATTAACCAAACCTTATATATTTCCCAAAATTATTAAAAAATGGTTATCTTACACCACTAAAATTTTTGACTCTGTACTTACTTTCTTTCTCGATGAACACTAACATCCAAGATAGACACTAGTATTGACAATAGTGTACTAACATGACATAAGTGTCTAGTGCCCTAAATCCACATAATTTACAAATGAAATGTATCCTAATGGTAAACCTAAGTGGTTTAATTAAATTTAATTCTCCAAAGAATTTATTTAAATACAATATCAACCCTCATTTAATAGTCACATAGGAAACACTAACACAAACCAAGGTAAGTTATCAAAAAGATTCAATCAAGCACTCAATAAATCAAAGCTTTCTTATTTTCTCATATTTTTATATAATTCATATGGGCATCACATAAATAGGTATAAATTACTTAATTAGTATCATAATATCCTAATTTTTCAAGTTACAAGCTACATCACTATTGTACTTGCTTTACACATTTTGCATAATTCACACATAATCCAACACATATGGGAGAACTACATCTATATGACTATATATTTGGAGTATTGGATATTTAGGTATCAGTCATTGATATATGGGTATTTGGGATCAGATTAACACTATGTTCTCACTAACGCACTTTCCCCCAAGTTCACTATGAAGATGAAGAACTCGGGTTTTATAATTTCATGAAGAGCAATGGTCCATGACCTAAATCTGAATGCACCAAAGCAAAGACGAAGTCAAAAAAAAATCATAAAAGTTATTTAATAATTTTATAACATGTATTATATATAATACACTTATTTTTATGTCACATAGTAGTTTTTATGTAGTCTTCCTAGTTTGATGTTTGTTTATGTGGATCTAGAAGTGTCAAATATCGAATCTGATGATTATTCTAAAAAAAAATTCTAGTCTTCTTTCTACCTATTATAGATATAGAACTACATAATCATTATAATCAGATAATTACATTAATTATCTATCATTTATATACTTATCATAGTTTTATTTACTATTTTAGCCTATTTTAGTTTTTAAAAAGTGTATGTTTATATATGATGTTAGCACTGAGTTGCCCTATTGTAGATCTATTCATCAACCTTGTGCATTGTAATTTCTATAATTACTAACCCTATGTACTTAAATAGTTATTTTAATATCCAATTTAGGATTAAAAAACAAGAGACACAACTAAACTAGTTGTCAAAGATATTGTTGAACTATGTAGGAATTACTCAATAATAAGAGCTAGTATTAAGAAGCTAAAAATAGGAAAAATAAGCAATGCTATATTACAAATCATTAAGATATATCAAATCATAAAATAGACATTTTGGTTCAATTAAAAATCACACTATATGGTTTATAATAAAAATCTAATTTTACTACTAAACCTCTAGCTATATATTGTCCAAAATGAATGTTGAAACATGCACTCTGAGATTTCCCTCTTGATATGATAGATATGTGTGAAATTTTTTTATACAGATAATAATTAAATATAGAATTGTGTCCTTCCCATTATTAATAATAAATTTAAATAGATTACCGAAACAATATAAAAGATCGATTATATACAAATATAAGGAATCAATTTTTCTTATAGCCAAAATTCAAATAACTTTATTTCAATAATTCTTTTCAATCCATGGATGATGCGATGGGAAAACACCTCCATAAACATGGTGATTGCCAAATTGGTATAAAAAATAATATACATCACCAAAACCATGGGTTTCACATTGAAAATAGAAGCCATATATTACACACAAAAAATCCATAGTGATTACCTCAAACATTCAATTAATAGAGGAGGTTTTTTTACCCCAATAAATGTTGATCCCTGTTAGGAAAAATGGGCCACGATTGATGAGTATCATTAAAAAATTTGGTCATCATTATCTTAACATTTTTTATATCCATCATAAAGGTCTTGTATTGGTCATGTCTGGTCTTAATATGATAGGCATTGTGTCATTCTTGATAGCTTATAAAGTCTTCTAGGATGGTGTAGTTGAAAACAGGTTCAAATCATTTAGTCTTGCCATTAAGGGTCATTCAATAGAGTCTTCCTCATTTGTTTAACATAAATTAAGTTAAGTTTGAAAAAGGTAAGGTTTTTATGTGAATTCAAGTTCAATATTGATCCATGACCACATAATAACAATGGTGATTCCCAAGGAGAAATGTATGCTAGGGGAAGAAAATGGACCAAGGAACATAACTGTAAGTGGATTACATTGCATTTTCAAGCAGTTTGGAGAAATTAAGGTAGTTTTGGAAAGATTAATGTATTTCACTTATCTTAGTCTCATTATATACTCTAATTTAATATTATAACTACTAATATAGATCAAATTTAAATGTTTAAATCATTAGTTAAAAGTTTCTAAACTCATTTAACACTTCTGCAATGTCCTGACATATGTACTTGACCATAAATCTTCTCCAAAAAGACATAATACTACTTTTCCAAATTTTAAACCTCTTTATAACCACCAAAACATAATTTATTACCATTAAAATATGATATAATGAGGAATCTATAGGGTACATTAAGATGAAAATGATTTTGAACATTGATATACATCTTTATAGGTTAGGTAAGGATCCATGATAACCTAGTTCATCAGCTTCAATAGCTAAAGAAGGTATAACATCTAAATTATTGAAGAAAAGAAGCTCATGGAATTATTTTGTATATGTTTTAAATTGAAGGGTAATGTCAAAACCTATCCAAATCTCCTCCTATCTCTTCAGACCTGAATCCATGCAAAAGAGGGATTTGTAGAGCCAAATAAGGAAAAAAACATTTTCCATTTCTCCATCACATTTCCTAGATATTCTTGGCAACCTATGGATAGTCAAAAATGTGACATCAATACTTATATGAGAGAGAGAGAGAGAGAGAGAGAGAGAGAGAGAGAGAGAGAGAGAGAGAGAGAGAGAGAGAGAGAGGAGAGAGAGAGAGAGAGAGAGAGAGAGAGAGAGAGAGAGAGAGAGAGAGAGAGAGAGAGAGAGAGAGAGAGAGAGAGAGAGAGAGAGAGAGAGAGAGAGAGAGAGAGAGAGAGAGAGAGAGAGAGAGAGAGAGAGAGAAATATCATAAGGGTGAATATAGGTCCATATTCCCTTCAAATTACATCATTATTTTAGGGTTTGAGGGTAACTCCTTTATGTATAATCTTGAAGGTTTCAAGTACCCCTAAGACTTTTTAAAACCCACAAGATCAGTTTTAGATAGTTTTAGGATAATTATGAGCTCAATGGTGGAAATGAAGGTTCATGGGGAGACTATAAATTATCCTTATAGTCCTCTCACATCATTTATAATATTTTTTTGGCATGCGAAAGCACTCAATAAGAAAGAATCTACACATGATGAGCACTTAAAGACATCTACAAGTATATGGCCTAGATCATGATTATAGGCATGGGTTTTGATTGATGTTAGATGTTTAATAACTTCAAATGTATCTCAAACCATCCCTATAAACTTCACATTCCTTAAATCAACATCCTCAAGTCTTCTCCCACCTCCACTAAAGTCATCTTATGCAAAGTCTAAAATATAGACCTCAAAATATAAGAGATGTAGTTAGGAAGAAAAACAAAATCATGTTTTAGAGTAATGTTATTCAAATGAAGATTAGAATAGATAAACATAATTTTTTAGAATATTATGAAACCTATAATGAGTTTTTTTAAGGTCTATGATCACTCTTAAGGTAAATAACAGACCATGGGAGTCATTATTTTGGTGTTTTTATAACAAGGTTCCAAGGATGGAGGAGTGAGTATATTACTTGTGACCAATAAATAGGTTCCAATGCATCACTAGATTATTCATGCTGATGTTCAAGTCTTTATACACACTGAGATATCCATATGTATTCATTCAAGCTAGAAATATCAAACATATCATGCATGAAGAAGGTGCTAAGCTAAAAAGAAACACCTAAAGATCTACCTATAACAATGGGATAAAAGAGGTAGGTTAAGTGATATATAGAGATTTTGAGAGATACGTAATGTATGTGATGTCTCTAAGGAATATTCATAAGTATTAATATTATTTTTAAAGAAATAGAGTATCAAAATATCCAAGATCACTTGTGAGAAGGTCTTATAGGCTTGTAAAGACTTTTGAAAGGTTGTTTATGCATTTCAAGTTGGAACCTCAAGAAATAAATAGGACATGGATTTGTTATGGAGATATAAAGTATGTAAAATATTGTATATGATTCCAAACAATTTTTATCTAAACTCTCATGAGTACTCTTAAGGGAGTATGTATACCCAACTGTATACACGCAATTTATTAAGAACATGGACCAAAATATTTGGGTATGCATTTTAGCAATAGAGAGAAAAAGATGAACATTGAGAAATCAATGACAAATATTAAATATTCTCCCATTATTATTTATAACAATGAAAAATTTATCCAACTCAATATTTATACCTACAATGGCTCAAATATGGCATAACATCAATAAGGGGAGTTTAGGCCAATAAGAGTACATCTATAGGCCTATGAAAAAAACATAAAGAGAGAAAGTAGGTGTTATACTTAATTAAAGTATAAAAACTATTTTTAGATGAGATAAACCTAGGAAAATATTCCTATAATATTTGAACTCAGTGAAATGAAGGTAAAATGCCAAAAAGAGGCCATTAGAGTCATTTTTTACATGAATGCTCAAAAACCCTAGTAGTGGTCCAATGCATGTTTTAATGAGTTTGAGGAGTCAAATAGTGTAAAGGATCACCTTAAAAACTCATGTGATGTTTTAATGACATTAATGAGGTGATTCAAACTAATATCAAGCATCTTTATATCTCCTTTTATCAAATTAGACCTTCTCAAGTTCATTAGCAGGTCTTTCTTATCTAAGAGACTCTCTTCTCCACTTGTGAAACTAACTTGAGCAAATGTTTGGTCATAAATGGATATCAAATTTCTTAAACAAGTATACCTACTCCCATTTTATGGAATTATTCATGATTTAATGGATCTATTCTTTATGAATAATCCTTAAGAAGTATATCACCTCTAAACCCTCCTAAAAGCTTAAAAAGACCTGATATATTAGATCAATCTCCTAAATTACCCAAATAGATTGGCATGGCCTTAAAACTATTTGGATGGTCTCTACACATCTCTTAATCACGTAGTAGATAGATAAATTAGCACCTATGATTTGGAAAATTGATTAAAATGGTCCAGAAAGTTCTGTTTAGCCTATTTTCATAGTTTTTTACTATGGGTATCCTTTTTGATCTATGAAAAGAAGTATTAAAATATTGGTGTAGACTTAGTACCTCTTCAACCATTTATTATATATATATTAAAATTTCCAAGAATGAGTTTCAAGTCATTATATTAATCCATGAGAATATTTCATTTTAGTTACATGGAAAATTGAGGTTTGGAGACTTAGTTGAGGTCATAAAATCATGGTGACCCTAAAAAAACTCTTGAATGTAGCTCATAACACTCATGCATAGATCTTTAAGCTATTAAAAACTCTTTCCTAGATGGAATGTTTAGTTTGAATAGATATCAAGCTAAGATAAAGGATATGCATCATGGTGAAAACTCATAAGCATCTCCAACCTAGTACTATGGTAGTTGAAGAAGCTCTTAATGTCTTTCATTATTATCATGAAAAGTTAACAACCTTCTACATCAAATTTTAACTTTACAAGTGTGCACAAAATTGCAAGAACCAAGATAATTTTTCGTATATGAATTTGGTAGCTCCCTCTTAAATAAAGATCATTTTCAAAGTGGGAATGACATCAGGAATAAATAAGAACTACTGTGAATATCTCCTAGGTCTATTGTATTACAAGGTTATCACTTGTTGAGACGAAGAATGAAACTAGTCTCCTTCGATCCTTCTACCTCTTGGAACTGATCCATTTGTGCCATGTGAATCATCATGATATTATCTTTGTCCACCTTCTCTTTATTAGCGTAGGTATTCCTTTTTATAAAGAGAGACTTGAGTGGCATTATTGAAAATCCTCTATTGGTTATGGTGAAACCCTAGATATTTTATACTTAAACACCTCTTTAAATAATAAAGGATATTGATTTTGCCTACCTATATGTTAAATCATGTGTTAATTCAAGAATTTGTTTTCCTTGTCTAGTGAATGGTCTATATTTCCTAGCATGTTGTCTATATTTGCTTACCATTATATAGGATAGATAGTTTTTACCAGTAATTATTATTTTTCTTTCAATATATGTAAGAATTATAAGTAGAATCATATAAATTTCATCTTTATAATATTAGTTATTACCCTCCTAATTGTTTGTCATACATCCTTAGACATCTTAATGAAATACTTATGGAAGAATTAAATCAAGGCTTTAGGTTGTATCAAATGTGTAGCTTGGTTTATCTCAAATGGTTTATGTTCATTCAAGTAGAGGAATCATATTATTGGTCCATCACCATTTAGGTTCTAGATTAACTCTTTCCCTTTTTCTCTATAATTTAATATATTAGTAGTAGTTTGGGTGAAGCATTAAGGAGCTATCCCAAATTTAGAGGTTAAATTCACTTTTCAACTCACCCAAAATTATTTTTCATACATCCTTCTACCTCTCAATTAAATAATTATTCAATAATCATATAATTTTTTTAGGTTGTGGAAAAGATATATCTTTCTTTCTCTCAAATAGTGTATGTTTAGTCATGTAAAGGAATGATATTATTGGTGCACCACATCATTTATGTTCTAGAGTAGCTATTTCTCTTTTTATCTATAATTGAATATATTATTAATAGTTTAGGTGAATAATCAATGGAGATAGCCAGAATATAGAGGTTCAATCCACTTTTCAGGTCACCCACAACCTAGGATTGTTCCCATTATATAGCTCAGATGACAGGACTTGAAACATCATCTCAAAGGGTGAAACTTTAAGCTGTAATAGTTTTGGCATGCTTGTTGGGATAGGGATTTTCATCCATTAAAGAGTTATTAGAGAATATCCCTAATAAACTAGGATTTGTAAGTACAAACACAAGCACTATTGGTGACTCTTAGTTCATTCAGCTAGTTTTAATAGCGTAGGTATTCCTTTAAGAAAATACCCTTTATATTTTACCTATCATATGAAGTTTCATGGTTAAATTAGGAGTGGATTTTATTTTTTCTCAAGTTGATCAGCCATATCAGGCTTATGTTGATCCTTATCATCATTATGTTGATCAATACCATCCTTAGGTTGAGCCATATTAGTCTTATAGTGACCCTACTTACCCCCATCTATGATTCTAGTCATCAATATGACCAGCCTTGATATCAAGAGTATTATACTTTCCCCATTCCTCAACAACTTTATCTTTTTTGTCAAGATTAATAACAATATTATCAATATTTTCATGAGTCCTATATACCCCTTGTTCATAATCCCAATTAACCTTAGCAAATTCATTCTCCTTATAATCATCTTGTAGAGAATTTTCAAAATATAAGAAATAAATTTGAAGAATGCTTAGCTAGAGAGATTGAGTTTGAAAATGAACCTATATTTTAGTTAATCATAACATAAATAAAAATTGAATCCAACACTTGTAAATCATTCCAAGATCAAGAGAAGATGGTCATTACCAAGCTGAGAAATTTTCTAAGCTTCCCAAGCCCTTCATCCACCCCTCAAGTTATAACACACCATCAAGAGAGAATTCGTGGGTTCAGAATTTGAAGTTGGAAGAAAGTAGTTGAGTCATGGGAGAATAAAGATGAAGAATGCATAGATATGGGAATTGAAGCTAAATAATAACCTTTGCATATATAATCCCATCCATCAATCCCTAATAATTTCAAACCTTTCCACCATGGAAGTCAATCCAAAGAGACATTCAAAAGAGGAAATAAGTGTTTGTTGAGAAGAATATGACATCCATAAGACAACTTAATTTTCTCTCTCTTCAAGAATATATAGAAGAGTATACCACCCACAAGATCTTAGGTAGTAATATTGATCCCTCAATGAATAATACTACTCATAAACATATTCATTACCCTCCCAACATCTCCCTTTTTTAAGAACATGTTTTATGGGAGGTAAATTAATAAGATCAAGTTTTAGTTTAAATTGAACAAGATTAAGATAATAAAATGTAATGTGATGAATAAATCATCATGGGAGCACCTCTTTCTTAAGAGAATACTCCTAAATATGAATAAATCTCAATGTGATTGTTATCGTAGTTTCTAAATCAGTTAGACATCTCCCAAAAATCATGGATGATGAGGAACAATAGTTATTAACGTCTCTGGATGAATTTTAACAACTAGATATAGTATATTGGAATTTCTATAGCTTTCAATATGTCCTAAGTGTCCAAGAAAAGGTAATTTTTTTTTCAATTTCCTTGTTTGATAGAAAATGATAGCCTTAATTCTTTTTGCAAAGAAGAGCCAATTGAATTAGAAATTGAAGAACCGTAAGGAATAATCTACCTAGAAATGGATTCTAATCTTAATGAAGAGGTTCTAATTGGTCTTAAAGTAGAAGACTTACCAATTAAACAAGGTGAATTACGGATTCAACTTGGAATGGCTTATAATGAGTAAGAAACAAATAATTGATACATAATAGTTTCATCTACACCATGATCACATGGAGTATTTTAACTTTATTGGTAGTTCTATGGCTTCTAAAGAGAAAGGTCAAGATGTGGATTAGGTTGTAGCCCTTCAAGATGCTACTCAAGAATATGTTGGAAACATGTGGTAGTAGTAATTTGATTATTGTAATGAATTTTAGGTCCTTAATGAGTCTACATCTCCTATAGGTTTGATTAAAGATGTATTTGAAGCTATTCTCCTCTATAAAGAATAATGTGAGAGTACTCAACAAGTTATTCAAGACCAAACACACCATTTCATGGAGCCATTAGAATCTAAAGCTGGTATTACCCCTATAAGCAAATATGTGATCACTTTTTAGGCTAGTTAAAACATCAAAGAGAAACATGAGGTGAGTCTTGGGCCACAAGATGAGTATGTTTTCATAGGTGACATATTTAATTTTATTGACTCACTTGAGAGTATGCCAAAGGAGTTTGAAATAAATAAGTCTACTCCATAAAACATTATGTTCAAAAGGAATTCTAATTTATATCATTTTACATATAATAGAATAAATGATTTAATAAATATCCCTTTTGATCAATGAGGAATAGGATTGAAGGTTATTTGTATATAATAGTGTTTCTTATGTTTAACTTTCATTAAGTGCTTTATAGCACAAGTGTGTGTCTTTATTTGGTGTGTCGTTCTTATCTTGGTATGTGTTTTAGAGGTATATCCATTATATATTCTTGTTTTAAGGTATTTTCATTATGGTTCAAGTCCCAAATCATGTCTTAATTTTATTGATAGGTGATTCCATAGCCTAATGGATTGGTAAGGTCACTAGTCTAGATGCATATCAAGCATGCGATCCTAGGAGGTCTCGAAAGATGTTAGCCAAAATTAGCCAACATTGATGAGTATCAATAAAAACATTGGTCATCATGATCTCAAAATTATTGATAGCCATCATAAAGGTATTGTATTTACTATTTGGTATCAATATGATAGGAAATATGTCATTATTTATATCTTAAAAATACTTCTACGATGGTCTACTTGTAAAATGGGTAAAGTAACTTAGTATTGCCAATAATGGTCATTCAATATAGTCTTCTTCATATGATGAGTATAGATAAAGGTATGTTTGATAAAATTAAGTTTTATGTTTGAATTCAAGGTCAATATTGAGACATGATAAAAGAATAATAATGGTGATCCCCAACGATAAATTTATGCCATGCCAATCAAATAGACTAATGAGTATAACTAGTAAGTTGATAACATTGCATTTTCAAGCAGTTTGGAGAAATTATGGCAGCTTTGGAAAGATTAAGGTATTTCACTTTTCTTATTCTTATGACATACTCCAATGAAATATGAGACCTACTAAGAGAGATAAAATGTAAGGGTTTTAATCTTTAGATATGGGTCTTTTAATTTGTTTAACACTTTTGCAATTTTATGACATATGTATTTGACTACACCTCTTATCCAGAATGTCTTAATATTATTTTTCCAATGTCAGAACCTCTTTGTAATTTATAAAACATCATTTTATAATGTTAAAATATGTGATAATGAGCAAGTTTTATGGTAAATAAATATTAAAATCAATTGACATATTGATAAATAATTTTATAGGTTGGGAAAGGCTCCATGATCACCTAGTTCATCAGCTCTAATAACTCAATAAGGCATAATAGATAGATTTTTAAAGAAAACAAGCTCGTAAAGATATTTTAAAGAGGTTTTATATTGGAGGTCAATATACAAACCTATCCAAGTATCATCCTAATCCCTTTAGACCCAAATCCATGCAAAAGAGGGGGTTGTGGAGACAAACAAGGTAAAAAATTATGCCATTTCTCTAGTGGGTTTCCCTGTTCTTCTTGGTAGCATAAAAATAGTTATTGGTTTTACATAAATACCAAAAGGAAAGAGATTTGGATAAAAATATACTAGGCTATATGGAGGTGCTTATGACCTTTAAATTCCATGTATCCATGTAGGGTTTGAATGGCTCTCCTTTATGATTAATATTTAAGACTTCAAGTACCCCTAAAATCTTCTAAAAGTCACAAGCTATGTTTTAGATAGTTTTAGGATAGTTATGAGCTCATTGGTGAAAGTGGAGGTTATTTTGAGACAATGAATGAACATAATAGTCATACCACATCATTTATAGAAATGTTTCATGTGAAACTACTATATAAGAGATAATCTTCACATGATGAGCACTTACAAACATCTATAAGCATCTAACCTAGATCAAGGTTGCAGTTAACATTTTTGATTGGTTTTAGATGTTTACTCACCCAAATTGGATCTAAAACAATACCTGTAAACTTGAAACTCCTTCCATTAACATCCCCAAGTTTGATCTCACCTCCAAGATGGTCATATTATGTATATTCTAGAAACAAACCTCATAATGGAAGAGATACAATTAGGAAGACAATCAAAATCATGTTTTAAAAGTAATGTTATTCAAATAAAACTTATAAAAATTATACATAGGTGTTTAAAATCTCATGAAAGATCTAAAGAGTTTTTCAAGTTATATAATCACTCTTAAGGAAAATAGCATGTCATGAGAGTCATTATTTTGGTTTTCTGAAACAAGGTTTCAAGCATGAAGGAGTGAGCACAAAACTATGACTAATGGCGACATTTTAATTCATAAATAGAGTATGAATGCTATTTTTAAAGTCTTGATACACCATAATATATTCATATTTAATCATCCAAGCCAAAAGGATCAATTATATTATGCATGAAGGTGTTAAGCCCAAAATAAGCACCTATAGGTATGCCTACAACATTGGGATAAAGGAGGTAGGTTAAGTGTTAGATAGAGAGTTTGAGAATTATTTAATATATATGAGGTATTTAATGATGATTTATAACTATTTATATTTTTATTAAATAAATATATCATCAAAATAGTCAAGGTCACTTGTGAGAAGCTCTAACAAGCTTATAGAGACTTTTGAGAGGTTTTTTATGCATTTAAATTTAGAATCTCAAGAAACCAATAAGATATTAGTTTTTCATGGTGATATAATGTATATAAAATCATGTAAAGTAATATAAAAAAGTTTTATGTGAATTATCATGAGTAATCTTGAGGTAATAATTATACCCAACTATGTACATGCATCTTAGAAAGAACATGGCCCAAAACACTTGGGTATGCAGTTTAGTGGTAAAGAGAGCAAGATGAACCTTATAAAATTAATGAAACCTATTAAATGTTATAAAATAATTATTTAAAAGAATGGAAAACTTTTTTAACTCAAAATTTAGACCTGCAATGTCTCAAAGCTGGTAGAACACCAAGAAGGGGAGTTTAGGCCTAGACGAGAGCATCTACATGCATGTGCATAAAACATGAAGAGATCAAGCAAGTTTTGGATTGAATTGAAGTATATAATATATTTTATATGATATAAACCTAGGTAGATATTATTTTAATATTTTAAATGAGTGGAATGAAGGTAAAATGCCAAAAAGAGGCCACCGGGGTCATTTTTCACATGACTGCCCACAAAACCTAATATTTGTTCAATGCATGTTTTAATGAGTTTGAGAAGTCAAAATGTGTAAATGATAACCTAAAAACATCGTGTGAGGTTTAATATACCTCATTAATGTGTTTCAAACCAATATCAAACATCTTTATACCTCTTTTTGTCAAATTATACCTTCTTGACTTCCCTATCAGGCCTATTTTGCTTGAGGCACTCTTTTCTAGGTGTGAACTCAGTTGAGAAGATGCATGGGCATAAATTTATATTTAACATGTTAAATTTCTATACCTTTTCACATTTTGTGTCATTAATCAAGAGTGAAGGGATATGTTATTTATGAAAGATCCTTAAGAAGTCTAGCACCTCTAAACCCTACTAAAACCTCAAAATGATCCGATGTAGTAGATCATTCTCATAAGTTACCAAAATAGATTGGCATGCCCTTGAAAATAATTTGGTTTTATCTACACATATTCTAGTCACTTGTTAGATAAATTCATTGGCACATGTAAGATTCAAAATTTAATAAAATGGTTTAGAAAGTAACTTTTTGGCCTAATTTCATGGTTTTTACTATGTGTAAAATTTATGATCTATCAAAATAAATCTTAAAATATTGGTAGAGACTTAATACCTTTTAATATAGTCATTATATAGATATTTAATTCTCCAAGAATGAGTTTTAGGCCACTAAATTAGTCCATGTGAAGATTGCCTTTTAGTTGTATAGAAAAGGTAGGGTTGCAAACCTAATTGAGGTTATAAAATCATGGAGACCCTCAATAAACTATTGGATGTAGTTGAGAACACTCATCCAAAGCTCCTCAAGATGTGAAAAAATCTTGTTTAGATGGAATTTTTATTTTTAATAGCTACCAAGCTAAGAGAAAGGAGATGCATTATGGTGAAAAATCACAAGTGCCTCTAAGCTAGTAGTAAGGTAGTTGAAAAAGCTACTAACATCCCTAAATATTCTCATACAGAGTGAATTAACTTAAAAATAAGATTTTAGCCTTCCAAATGTGCACAAGATGAAAAAAACTAGGATAGTTTGTTGCATATAAACTTGGTAACTCCATCTCCCAGAAAGATCTATTTTAAAGGGTGAATGCCATTAAGCATAAATAAGAACTATTGTGACACCTTTAATAGGGCCATCATATAACAAGGTTAACACTTTTTGAGATGAAGAATGAAACTGGTCTCATCAAATCCTTCTATCCCTTTTAACTGATCCATGAGTGCCTAATGAAGCATCATTAGATTTTCTACGTCCACCTTCACTTTCTCTATCTCATTTCTATAAAGAGAGCCTTGAGTGGAAATGTTTGAATGCCTATGTGGGTTATGGTGAAACCATAGAAATTTTTTAATTGAATAACTATTGAAACAATAAAATAAGTGTATTTTACCTACTATATGTTGTATCATGTGTGGATTTAGGATTTAGTTGATCTTTTTTAGTGATGAGTCTATCTTTCCAAGCATGTTTTCCATATTTATTTCCATTATCTAGAATAAATAGTTATTATAGGCCATTATTAGTGTTCTCTCTATATACAAAGGACTTAAAAGTGAAATCACATTAATTACATATTTATAAGATTAGATGTTACCCTCCTAAGTGTTTTTCATACATTCTTGGACCTCTCATAAAAATATTTATGGGAGAATCATATCAAAGTTATAAGTTGTGTGAAGGATATATCTTTCATTATCTCAAATATTTTATGTTTAATAAAGTAGAGTAATCATACTATTGGTGCATCACCTCATTTAGATTTTATAGTAACTCTTTCTTTCTTCTTTGTAATTGAATAGATTAGTAGTAGTTTGGGTGAAGCATCAAGAGAGCTAGCCAAAATCTAGAGATTTAATCCAATTTTTAGGTTAGCCTTAACCTAGAATTTTTCCCATTATAAAGCTCAGGTGAGTGGACTTGAAACACCCTCTTAAAGGGTGTAAATTTAAGTTATAAAAATTCTTTTGCCTACTATCCAACCACTACAAATTGAACAAGTATCTCAGCATCAATTGCTTTCACAACTTGTAGAAAAAATAAAGAATAAATAGGCATGCCCTATCTATAAAAATGAACAAGAATGAAATATTGGGGTCAATGTCATTGATTGCAGTAATGTCTAGTTACATTCAAGAAAGATATTAACTATTCCTCAAATCATCATTACATAAATTAAAATTGAAAAATATATTTCAATACCTCCTATTGAGCCAATCAAATGGAAATAAGACACATAAGAAAAATGAAAACCTTAGAAAACTATTGATTAACCATTTCCTTTTCCTAAAAGACATAATGAAATCATGAATAACAATGAATCTAACTTAGTCTATAAACTGAAAAAACTAGTCATTGAAATACCATTGTTATAAGTAATAAGAGACATCATGGAATTGAAACAAATCATCAAATGTTTTTGTATTCAATCCCCAATGAGAAGAAGGAAATATAATAATAATATACACGTAGATGGAAAAATTGTTGACCTCTTATCAAGAAAACTACTTATACCAACATGTGGAGACCCTAAGAGTATAGCTATCACTATAACTATAGGAAATAAGGAAATACCTAATATGTTATTGGATATAGGAATTGATATCAGTGTTATGAAATGAAACACATTTAAATAACTATGCCTAATTAGAGTATTACTAACTACTCTAGTATTATAGATTGTTGATCAATCCATTACCAAAATGGAGGGAGTTATAAAACATGTCTCAGTAATAATAGAGTCATGGGAAGACCCCATGGATTTCATGATACATCAACTAAGAGTCCAAAACATTATCCATTGATTTTATAGAGACCATGGTTGAACATAATTGTAGCACTCCTAGATTTCAAATATAGAGATACGACCATATCTAATGTAATAAAAGATAAAAGAATTTTTATCCACTTATAAAACCACATCTAGACTCCACATTTCAACTATGGGTAGATTAAATAGAGAAAAAAATAATAGTCTATCCTCTCTAGACATGGTAGTAGTAAAAACCCCACATGAATTACTTAGAGGATTATTTAAAAAGTTGTATTTAAAAAGTTAGTGTTACTTCAAAGATGCTCAGTCTGGCTCTATAGATGCCCAATCCATATTCAAAGATGCGCAGTCTAGAGATGGAATTTTCCAGACCATCTTGGAAAGGTTACCAAAATAACCCATTAGAGTTTTAGGATGAAAAATATTATCACACACCTCTCCAAATGAGCATTAATAGTTGTGCATACAACAATCAAGAAACTTTCCTTCCAACTTTTGATTTGCCCTTATTAGATATTATTTCTTAAGGATAATCCTTTCTTAAAGACATAATTCCCTTCCACATGTTACAATATCATCATTTCCCCTTGAAATCTCTAATCAATCAATATAATAAAGTTCATTCTATCCCAAGATAAAACATTTAATAGTCCAACAAATAAAATGTTAATAATAAAAAGTTGGCTGGATAATGAACATAAATGATGTAGGCATATCCAAGGATTCATGCAATCTTAGATCAATAAAAAATTGAGTGGTGTGTGTGTGTGTGTGTGTGTTTATATGTTCATTTTATCTTATTTTAGTGTTTTTTGTTATTGGTTTGATGAATATGATCCAATTGAATATTAGTAATCCTAAATTTTACTAGCATCAAGAGCCTCAGATAAGCATTATTCTTAGATAGCTACATGGTTCCAAGTAAGTAAATTGAGTTTCTTAACCATCTTTACAATATAGGATGTAATTGAATGCATTAAAGGGATAAAACAAATAATTTGTGGGCCAAATACTTAAATTGCATTAATATCTTCCCCAAACCTATATATAATTCCATATTTGGATTCTTATAAAAGAGCAGTATAATTTGAATATAAAATGTCTCATCTGAATGTGTATGTTCAAGTTATGGCCTCTAGAAGTTGATAATTTTTTTTGGTAATCAAACCATAAGTGTACACATGTAAATGGTTATTCAACTATCAGTAGTGGTTATGCAACCATCATAGGTAACTTTTTTAGCCAATGGTGGTTTTATCTTACAAACAGTGGTGGTTCAGACACAAATGAAGTTGAAACAAAATAGTGGTCTAGAATATGAGAGAATAAATTTAGAGTTTTTCTATGTAGCTAAGGAAGCCAAGGAGGCACATGAGAAGGTAGAGAAAGGTCAAAAACGATTATAATTTTGAGAGGAGTTATTTTTTAAGATGGAATTAAATAAGAGAGAATCCAAAGAAGAAAATATGAAGTTGAAGGTGAACCATTCCATTGGAGATAGGAAGTGTATGTTATTCTTCATGTGTTTATTCTAGTAAGCCTTTATAGGCATGTGTAATAGTGTTCATCATTCCTTTGTAATGTTTTAAAGTACAAAAAAATGAATATTTGTGTATGATTTAAAGTTTAGTTGTGTTATCATATGTGTCAATGGGAGAGTTTGAGTGTCTTACATGCATCATAGAGGTAAAGACAATCCTTAAGTAGATCCCTTCTCTTGTGATTGCATCATTTGGTATCATAGAAAAGTATTTCCTTGTTGGGTTTGGTTTTTAAGGATCTTTTATTTGTCAATTATATTCTATGTATGATAAGTATAATTTAGTTAATTATAATATGTGAAAGAGAAGTTTGCATAGTTGAGAGGATATGTTTGTTACAAGTGTGACATAAGTATTACCAGTTCAAAGGAACTATGAAAGGATACTGTTTTACTCTATTTCAGGTTGTCAAAAAGAATCCTAATTTTTAAATAGGACATAAAAAATAGAGGAAGGAGAGCACAAGAGGTATAAGACTTCGCTAAGATTTTGAAGGGAGTCAAAGCAAGATTGGACATGATGGAGGATGCAAAAGTGAAGATGTTGTAGATATAAATGAGGAGGAATAAATGTTCAATAAGTTATTTTCCATGAAATATAATTTTAATGTCTTTGAGATAGGACCAACTAGAATACAAAATAAACTACGGTCTAGATGAAGGAAAAAGGTAATCCCACTATCAATATTATTTTGTTTTATGGTAAGGATAGCCCAAATGAGCTCATGAATTGTATAATGTATTTAAAGGTATTATTTAAAGAGGAGAGTATTGAGGACTCCATGAGGGTGAAGGTTACAAGTAAGAGACTATGTGGATTTGTAATTGAGTATTGGAGAGTTCTCCATAGAGAAGACACAAAATAGAAAAGAAGGAGAGGATCATGGAACACATGGTTTCCAATTTGGTGGGTCATGTTGTGAGACCAAGAAGGAAAGTAGAGTGGATGAATAAGATTCATGTCTTAAGTATTAAGAGAGAAGATAGATGAATAATACTATCATGAATGAAATATGAGATGGAAGCTTCCATCTGAGTAGCTGAAAGCTATTTCAAGAAGTAGCAATGAGAAGGATGTGAATGAGATAAATAAGGTTGTCCTAAAAGATAACAAGAGAGAGGTTTCAATGTTAAGATCTTGAATTTGATGTTAAGAATGGTAAGGATGAATAATTTTTTGAGAAGACCATATGGTAAGGATTCCTCATGAAGGAGGATGTAGATGTGATTGTTGTTGAACCATAATATGATGATGGGAAGCATTTTGTTGCATCCCATATGTGGTAAGATTCATATTTTTACTTGGTGATGAAGGAAATGATTTTGGATTGTCTCTTTTATATTGTATAAATATTGAGGATAGCCAATGAAAGACACTTTTTTTATTAAATAAATGATATATGTGAAATAAGAGAGTATACATGAGGATTTGAAGGCTTACATGAAGGAGACAATGGAGATACATGTAGTAGAAACTAAATCACACAATGAGAGTAGGATTGGCTACCATTCAATTGAATAAAAAGTAAATAAAAATAATAATAAGGAGATGAAAACCATATATTTATTTGAGAATTAACCTTTGAAAGCCAATAGTTTGAGTGGAAGTCATGATAAGCATGAAATAAATGGAGATGATTTAGAAAACATGTTTATGAGACATGATGAAGTGACTGAATAAGTGATTATGGGAACTCTTGATATACATAATGTGTTGGTTAAATTTTTAGGTCCAACTATGAATTAGATGTCAAAGAGGATCAGAAAGTGTGGTTCAGTCCAATATGTCCATTTTATGAGAAGCAAATTGAGCAAGTGAAGATAGAGCATAGTATGGAAACAATATTTGAATGGATATTTGGTAAGAAGATAGAAAAAATAGATTATTTTCTTCAAATTATCATGGAAATAAGAGAATGTGGGAAAGTATGTGTACAAGAGTGTTCTAGAGATAATATATAAGAGGAATCACATTTACAATAGTTCAAGGTGGGAAAGAATAATCTCATAAGATCAACTGAAAGAGGAAGGAAAGAAGGATAAGCCATTCTTAATCAGATAGTGGTGGATAGAGAAGGATATGCATCAAATATTCATATTGAAATATGGATAGAGGGTATAATGGTGAAAACTAAAATTCATAAATTGACAATAGAGATTGGTTCACAATTAAGAAAAGAGATTGAGATGGTGGACTTATTTATACCATTAGAAATGAAGAATGAAGGTGATGTTTCACATGTGGGATCATCCCACAAAGTTATCTAAGAAGAGAATTATGTGAGTCAAGCTATACATCATTATAATAATGGCAAGGAGAGTGCACATTTATTTTCACATGGAATGGAAGTGGTGAAGGAAGGAGATATAAACCAACCTAGAGTTGATATGACGAAGATGAGAATGAAATAATTCAAGGATATGATGGATAAATTGAGTTTTTTATTATCCCAAGCATTTGTAAAAGTGTATGAGATTACAACAGAGATAGATATGGAATATGATGTTACAACAGTGGTGGATTTACTCAACATAGTAATGAGGAATGCAAGAGATGAGGAGGTGAAGAATATCATATATGTAGATAATATATGGATGATCATTTGGAAGACAAATATATGTTAATCATACTAAGGTAATATTTTA
>JARHVA010006245.1:135000-137500 GCA_037957365.1 Torreya grandis
AACTGTCATGATAGACTTTTCTTTGGAAGAATAAAATTCTTTGTTTAAGAAATCTGCAAGATAATTCTTATGACCAGGAATATGCTCAACTGTAAAATGAAAATCTGAAAGATAGGTAGCCCACCTTATCAATCTGGTAGTAGATCCTTTCTTCACATTATCAGCTGAATTTAATATGCTCATAAAATTCTTAAGATCAGAGCGGACAATAAATTGTTCAGATCTCACAAAGAATATAAATGCTTGAATACCTTTTATGATAGCAAGGATTACCTTGTGAGTAGAATGATAGTTCACTTGTGCCTATTTGAAAGTACCTAAAGTAAAATGGCACAACTTTTCTGATCCACCTGGCAATCTTTCTTTTAGAACTGCTCCCCAGTATAAATCTGAAGCATCTGTTTCAATGATCTTTAGTATGTTTCTTGGTAACTGTAAAGGAGGCAAATTAGAGCATTTATCTTTGATTCTTTCAACTACATCAGTCATATTCTGATCCCAAGCAGGAGGAGATTTAGACAATCTTTTATTAAGCAGTAATTTATCTTGAGCAACATTAAAATAATGTCCAGCAATATAGTTCACACATCCTAAAAATCTTTGAAGCATAGTTTTATTAGTCAGCACATCAGGAAAATTTTGATTATTCTGCAAGACATGAGGTTGGATAAGAACTTCTCCTGACCTAATAGTTATACCCAAAAAATCTATATTATCCTAGAAGGTTATCATTTTGTTTGCTGACAAAACTAAACCATTCTGAAAAATAATCTGATAAAACTGCTTAAGATGTTCTAGATGTTCTTTGGGACTTTTGTTGAAAACTAGAATATCATCAATATATACAATAATGAAGTTACTATAAGTAGAAAAGATTTCATTCATCATCTTCTGAAAGATGCTAGGAGCTATCTTTAGACCAAATAGAAGGACATTCCATTCATACTGCCTGAAAGGTGTCACAAAAGCTATTTTGTACCTATCTACTTCAGTAACCTGTATCTGCCAGAAACTAGAGTTTAAATCAAATTTACTATATAACTTACTACCAGTAATCCTTTGCAAAATTTCATCCTTTGAAGGAATGGGATGTTGCACAGGAATAACATGCTTATTTAGAGGAATATAATTAATCACTAATCTCTTTTTCCCTCTAATCTGTTCACTGCATTTATTTACATAAAACGCATCATATCCCCACAAACTATGAGAAGCCCTGATCAATCCCTATTTAAAAAACTGCTAAATTTATTCAAAACATTTAACTCTCAGAGAATGAGACATCCCAAAATGGTGTGCCTTGAACTTGGGTTCAACTATCTTACCATTCTTATCAATTATCATTTTTAGCTCAATCTAACATGAGTTTTTCTGTGCTGAAAAGCTAATGGATTTTCAGAACAACAGTCTTGCACAATCTTTGCAAGTATAGGATCTATGTCAGCTTTACAACAGTTGATCTTCTGGTGTATCCACTAAGTATTCACAGGCTTTTTATGTTTTTATTTCAATGGGACTCTGCATTCATATATGCTTTTCTTATACAAAGAGTATTTTTGGGCTAAAACAATTTCATGCTGATGTATGGTAATTGGAGAGAAACAAGCTAGATTATTAGAACCAAACATCATATCAAATAGAGGCATCTCATGGTGGATAACCTTGAAATTGAATATTGTATTACCTAAGACAATAGGAACACTGGCTAAATATTCAAAAATAAATGTCTTAGTATTGAAGGTTAACCTCATAAAATTAGGATGCCACATATCAGCAGGAATAACATGAAATCTAGCCAAAGAAGCATCAACACCAGTATCAAGTAACACATCTAAGGAATATGGCTTAAATCCTTTCCACTTAATATTGATCTCACAAATAGGGTTACTTGTTTTATGGATAGAGACTTGATGGATATTTTTAGTCTCTTTAGTTGCCATGTGAGAGGCTTCAATGCTATCAGCTACTTGAATTAACTCTTCTTCAAATAACCTTTCATTTTCTTCTTTTGTAGCTTCTTCACGTAGAAGTGCTTCTAATTCACGCTGAGCACGTGATAGAAAAGCTTGAAGATTTTCAATGTGCTTAGTCCACCATTTCTTCCTTTCATAAGTTTTTGGATTATAGCTATAATCCACATCAATACCTTTATCTTTTGATAAACTTTGTCTAGCAAATTGATGTGCTAAATTATTCTTTTGTTGCTGAATCTGTTCTAGCTGATTTAAATACCTTTTTTTTAGTTTTAGCAATCTGGCTTTGTAAAAACATATTTTTAGACAACATATATACAGGCAAACTATCATACTTATCTTTTAGAGTTTGAAGTTGCTGAGACAAACTCAGACTATCAGAAAATTGGCCTGCAGAGTACTAAGTAGAATGCATGTTGATCTGAAATCCTATCTCTGAGTCAAAATCTGAAGAGGATTTTGAATCAAAACTAAATTCTTCTTTATTCATATTAATGCAAGTTTCTTCTGTCTGTTTCATCATATTC
>JARHVA010006245.1:142500-167500 GCA_037957365.1 Torreya grandis
GTGTGTGTGTTTGAAATTATAAAATGATCAAATGGTAACTTTTTAGTTAACAAAACATTAGAAAAGTACTCCAAATTGACTTATATAGAAGTAGGAATTACATTTTGTGGTATTTTTATCACAAAACAAGTGGAAAAACTAAGATCAAACCAAAAAAACATTTAATTCAAGGTAGTTATATTTCATTAATGTATAAATAAGATTATTTATGAGTTTTAGATGTCATTTAGTTCACTCCAAGAAAGACGAATCCTCTAAGTAGGACATTACAAAATGGGGTATTTTCAAAAGTTACAAAGATATTTTCAAAAAAAGGAATGTCTCCCATTTGGATTTATTTTACAACAAGAGATATGATGTCACCAAGGTGACAAGGTCTTAGAAATTATGAGGTAAAAACCATATTTCAAAACATTTATCATGATGAAGACAACTTAATCCTTGAACCAAATCAGGGAAATGACTAATGGTGAATTTTTTCCTAGGGAAAATGATAAGGATAGATTTGGGTCCTCTCAATTTAATTAACATAGAGAAAATAAATATTTTATTCCCTTTAATCCATCCTATTTCTCATATTTATAAATCTCTAATGTATTTTATGAGCAGATATAACTAATTACAGAGTGTTTAAGTATGTCTTGACCTATTCTGTTATATCTTGATTCCTCTCTAAGTAACATATTTAATTATCCATGGAAATTTATAGTAGACATATGTAAATTGGTTATATTTTGACTAAGCTTTAAGATATATACTATTATGGAATAATAGGATATTGCTTAGGTTACATGATCACACTTTTATGAGTTAACTATTAAGTATATGTTTAATTTATGATCATGTTGAATTATCATTTTAATTATATTTTATGATGAATGTATGTGATAACTATTATAGTTTAACTACTTGAATTATTGTGAGGTTGATGTAGGAGAACCCATCCCTTATAGTGTGATAAAAGGAGATCTTCATCAAAGAGTGTGACATAGATAGAGACATCGAAGGATGCCAAAGAATAGGTAAGAACCTTGCATATACTAAAATAATTAGAACATGGTGTGTTTATTTATAATTACTTTAAAAACTTGATTTCTATGGTCTACCAACATAGTTTAATAACTTAATGAATTGCTACATTTTATCATTTGCGCTAGTGGAAATATTATTGGCAAAATTAAAATTTAATATATGTATTATTAGTAATTTATGAAATCATTATTAAATTAATATGAAATTAGAGATGTTAATTGAATTAGAGAATTATGGTTATTTTAAATAATATAAAAAATATATTTAGAAAATTTGATTAAAATGAAAAAAGAAGAAAAGACAAGGAAGTCTAGATTTAGGAAAAACTAAAAAGAAAAAAACTCATAAAAATATTAAAGAAAAAGAAAAAAATATTTAAAGCAAAAAACAAAATAAAAATGAGACTATGCGCACATAAGTATTTTTTTTTAAAAAGGGAGATCAAAAATAGTTTGAGAGAAGGAAAGTGGCAAATCTGAGAAGAGGAAGATATTTGGGAGCTTGACAAATTATTTCAAGCATAGGAAATAGGTAGGTGATGCCTTAAAATTTCATATGATATTATTAAAAATTGAGCATATGTATTCAGTAATATGTATGTTTTTGTGCAAGGGATTGTATTTTTTAGCTTGGATAATTATAATAGATGGGTTTATATATCTAGTAGAGAGTTATTTATCAATAATGGTTTACATCTAAAAATACATAAACTTCCATATAAAACCTAGAATGAGCTATATATTATTTATTAGCACTACATAAGATATATATCTTCCCTAAAAATATAAAGATATGAAAATATATAAGCAGAATTTAGGTTGTAGACTTATTTCAGTTGCAGTTGAGTTAATATTATTACTTTCTATATTTGCATTGTGATTTGCTCTCATGATATTAGAGATCAGTGATATGTGATGTAATATGCTTAGTTGATATTATCATGCTTTGAGTATTTTATATGGTCCCTATAGATTCTTTTGGTGTAATTTATTTTTGGTATATGTGTTTAATTCAAAAAACCACATATTTCTAGTTGACCCAAACAAGGTTGTTATAGTTATTTTCTGAGTACATTATGTTTTATTGATCTCAAAACAAACACAATTTATAATATTTTAATTCAATCCTTAAATTGATCAAAAATAATACCTCGTAACACCAAAGTTTTTTTACAAATTCATAAAATGGTCCAGAAGAAGAAATCGTAACTTGAGTCCATTGAAATGCTATTAAAATATGAGGTACATGTGATGATATTTTAAGGAAGTTGGGTGGCTGGAATTTATTAATAAATTCCAAAGATATAATGAGAATTTATAAAATTATTTTATCATTAATATTTTAAGGATAATATACTAAGGTTAAATCCTATTAGGAATACTATAATTAGTCAACTCTAAGGCATTATAGAAATATATATGAGGATCTCATGAAAATGTACATTCAAAAACTTAATTAAAATATTATATGAATAAGTATAACCCATTCCTAAACTAATTTTTATCCCTTAAAGGATAACCAAAGTCATCAATAGAGAAAGATTGATATAACCATGAAGGATATTTGCATTTTGGGTCATTAAATTCTTTAGTTGTGATGGACCATATGGTTCACATGTAGGGGATGTAATGAAAATTTAAAACACTTTAAAGCAATGACCGCATACACTTGAATGGATGGTTAATTTTTGTCACTATGGATCCATCCAGGTTATGGCATAAAAATATGTATGAGATGTAACACACATTCAAAACCATGGGCTAATTAATATTATACACCAAGACCACTTCCTAAGAAATTCATATAGAGATGTTAACTGAGAATAATTTGTACAAAACAATTTTAAAAATTAATATAAGTCAAAAAAAAAATTATACTCCTATCTCACACCTAGATCTCATACAAAGGTGGAAACTACTTGTGAAGAGCCATCTCTAGAACTAGCGAGAAAGAGGAAATTAAGCAAAAAATATCTAGAGTGGTCTCTGTAGAGAATCTAGAACATTTTTCTATCCAAATAATCATCATGGAAATATATTATGAGGAGGAATAAACTCTAAAGACATATTGGCCTGTGGTTTAACGAATAAGTGTAAGAATGAAGATGCCAATAGAGAAGTCGAGATCAGAAACCATGTCTAGAAGAAAGAGAAGACTTATCCTACGTAAAGAGGATGATGTAGACAAAAGTGTTGAAAAAAAACTTGGTAGTCTTAGCCAAGGATATCCTAATATATGTCTGAATACATTATAAGAACCTACAGAATAGTAGGTTATGGAATAACCCTTAATTTATATTAACTAATTTGTAGCCATGGTAGAAGCATTTTATGTTGAGAAATTTTTAAAAGAGCCACTTCCCTTTTCTTCATCTAATCCAACATTATAAAAAGGAAAATTTCTAGTTGTAGAGTAAGAATATTAGACTTTCAACCATGATGAGGAAGATCAAGTACATCATGCCATGATTTTGTAAATTACAAAAGCAACCATAAACAATAAGAAGAAGAAATATCTTTTATCAAGCATAAAATACAAGGTAAGGAATAAGTTATCCAATCTTTATTGAAAGATATATAATAAAATTAAAATCATTTTATTAATAAAAATAATGAAATAACTTCATTTAAAGATAAAATTTTGTTTCGTAAAGAACAAGTGGACTTTGGTGTGCAAACACTATTATCGTGATGACATCATGTCCACTTGGGAAGAAACTTATCAAACCCTCAGGGGGTGAAGGTAGAGATTAATAATTTGAATAAGGATATTGAATAGGAGAGAAAAATAAAATAAAAAATAGAATCCACACTACAAATATCTTTTGACTTGGATGACAAAATCCTAGCTTGTAGAAAGATTGCCTCTAAGTATGGTATCTTTCTTCAAGACCAGTTATTTAGATTGAAATTGATATGAATTTAGTGTGTTGTCCCCTATGACCTAGAATATGATAATTAGTTTATGGAATCCGATCACACAAGCACCCATGAGTAGTAAAATATTATTGGCGAGTTTTAATTGTCTAACTTTATCCTAGGACACATGTCTTGCTTTTGAATTAACATATTTGTATAATTAAAGATTAAACCTTTCACCTCCACATTTAAAAATTAGATTGAACATATTAAGAGAATAACATAATACTTTATACATGCCAAAACTATTGGGCTATATATGAAGCCTTAACTCTGTAATCCAGATAAGTTGGTTATGACCTTTTGAAGTCTTTTATATATCCCTTGATTATTTAACAACATCTAAAGATTCTAATGAAATACATCTCTCATTTTTAATGTTATTCTAAAAGTCATTTTTGTATCACCCAAGTGCTACTTGTGATGAAAGGTGGGATATATTCAATTTTCCTTTTAAGATAAGGGAGCTAATTTCTCCCAACAATATCAAATGGTGTATTAGGAGACCTTGAGCTATCATATCTCTAATACAATAAATTGTGCAAACATATGGGCAAGAATGGATTTACATGTGGTATAGTCTATCATTTATTCTTAGTCATATGAACTCATGTCAAAATACAATAGATCAGGTAGAAGAATCATTAGAAATAGGTAATACCTATGTCAGAACATACAAAGGTTAAATCAACATTATACAATTGCATTGGGATACCTATTATGACACTTATGACCTCAATAATAAATTACTAGATATTGTATCTAGTAGATAATAGAGCGGATCCTAGCTTAAAATAGGACTTAAAAAAGGTAAAGTGTGGGGGAGGTGATGAACCCATAAAATGGATAATTATATCCATTAAATGACCTCATTATTTCAAAAAGAACCTTCCTTTTATGTTTATTTATTTTTGCATCCTATAACTCCTTACTAATTCAATGTAGAAAAGGAGTACTTTACTTGAATTATTCTATGTAAGTAAATGCTTCTTTTTTACACAACTTTATTCTAAAATTTTACATGAAAATCCACTATTTTTATGTATATAGGTCATCCAAATGTAATAGAGGAAAATATTGTGTTTTTTTACAATACAAAGGACTTCATAAGATCATCTCAAACCAACTTCAATGATCTCTAGTCTACCCTTGGAGTTCATCAGGTTGGCTCCAAAGTCCATCAATTAGAATTTGGATATCAACATTATGAGTTTGGAGATGCCTAGGTTAGCTCTAAATATGCTCAAAATAGACCTAATGGCTTCCAAAAGCTTGATAAAATATATTTTGAATACTTTGCATCATGGTGAAAATCATATTTTCTTGATCAGAAGCATCCTAGTCTATTTTGGAACATTTATAAAAGTCATTATATACATTCCAAAAATAGTATTTATATTTATACCCATAATTATTTATGGTATTTCTTATAAAATAAATTGTAAATATTTTAATCGGGTGTCTTGATATAATACAAATGGTCTTAACTATAAATTAAAGTTGTAACTATAGGCAGCTAGAGATAACACATGAAAAATAATGCCAATGATATTACACAAAAATTTCCCTTCAAATATGGAAATAATGTTGTTATATTTATATTTTAAATAAATAATAACCTAGTTATTTATGGTCTTTTTATGAGGTTAGTCCATTTTGATTAATTTTTTAAAACTAATTATCACATATAAATAATGTCTTCTTGTTGATGTAGGAGAATGGAACGAGAGTAAATAGCAAGCAAAATATTGAGGCATAGACCTAAGATTTTCCATAATATTAAATAATTTATATAATTAATGAATAATTAACTTAATCATATTTATACAAGTGTAGTGTGATCCAATCATATTCCAAGTGAGATAAAGGTCCCACTCAACTAAGGAAGCAAGATCATTTGTTGTATTTATATGTTTATATTACTATGTGTTTCTGCCTTTCATTCTTTTATACAAAGTAATGTTTGAAAAATTCAAACTTGTAGGTGCCTCTATGTTTGTTTAATGCATGTGGTTTCTAATTCAATTATTTTAATTTTAATAGCATTCCCTTTCAATGTAATTTCAATTTCTGTAACTTTGTGTGTTTCCCTTCAAAATTAATTTCCATTACAACAAGTGTGTTTATTTTAAAAAATTTTAATTCAAGTAAAGCATGTTTCCAATCGAATAATTATAATTTATCTTAAAATAAATAAAATAGTTCTCAATTCAATCAAGTAGATTACATCTTTAGGAGAAAGTGATCCACAACTCCCCACAAATAAATAGTTGTTAGTCACTATATTGCATACCTTACTAATAAATTACATTATATACTAAAATTAGTTTCATATGACATCAAATTAAATCAGTTGATTAAATGAATATGATTAAATAACCCTCACCACATGAAATATTATTTTAGTAGCAACCCATATGGCATAGGGTAACTAGTTGCAGACTAATAGCAATAAAAACCACATCATCTAATAGTGGTCACTAGAGAGGAAGATCAATGTCCTATACAATATTATTCCATTATATAGGATTATGAGGTAGATATGAGACACAATAAGGACACTGACTTTGACTAGCACAAGGAGGATCTAAGTGACACAATGTGTTATTTTAAGTTTTTTACCTTGGTGTCCATTGATAGTGTGGAAGTGGTGGATCATTAGATTGTTTAGGAGGAATTTTTTAATGGACCAAGAATTATACCATTATAACATAATAGATTTAAAATAAGGAATTAATGACTAGAAAACCAAGGGATTTTTTATAACTTTAAGTTTCAATTCCACGTGGGTTAAATTTAATCATGATGGGTTTATCCTTTTCTATGATACTAATGATTTTCATAATTAGCTTCTTAGAGATGGCTGATATTTCTATATGTTTTTATTCACTCACTTTATCCATCATTATTACACTCTTTTCTATAATAATTTCATTTGTTGAGACTTTAGGACATTTAAAGAGCTATTTTAACACACAATCCATAGTTTAAATGGGTTAATTCGTTTAAAAGATGTACAAGGTTTCATTATTATATTGAAAGGTAAACTATAGTTAATATGATGTCTGGTTTGTTTTTAAGGATTTTTTAATGTATGTGAAATGGTTTTGGATCACCTTCAACAATGAATAACTTTCCTAAATGCAAGAATATTAATTATGATTAGTGTTATGATAACTCCCGTAGTTTGGATTGAGAGAAACAAATCAACATTTTATCTATAATCTCTATGGTCTCTTGGTTAATTTTAAGAACACTCTATAATAATTATTCTTATGATATATATGTAAATTATTATATGTCTTCCTTATTTATTTGTTAAGATATTGAACTAAAATATCACCCAACTCTATTTAATTCATGCATAGGCACTAGAAGATTAATAGAGTGCATTCTACCACCTTACAATAAATTCTATATAAATATCCTTAGATTCTTATTTCATGTGTATAAATTTCCATTTCCAGTCCAAAGTGACTTGTTTATATTCAATTTTTATAAAATTTATTTAATAAGTTAATGATTATAATGGATGAAAGCCTAAGGGAGGTAGTAGTATCATTCTAGTGTGATTCCCACAAGTGTCTTAGAGAAATTTATCACCTCTACTCAATCCTAGGGTAATGACTCTTTAATGGTAAGAGCACATGAATTTACATCCATATTAGGGTCCCCTTCCACTTTTTATTTTTCAAGTTCAAGCAAAGGGTATGGAATAATAATCCCTTGAATGGTGTGATCTATAGGGTCCTTTAGATATTTATAATATGTCCCCATGGTGCTAAAAGTGATAAAAGGAGTATTTAGATAAGGTTTGGGAAGAGATGTCAGATAGGAGGTTGACATATAGCCACCAAGGGAAAAATTGTTAACTAAGTTTTTAGATTATAACAAAGAAAAAAAATTATCAAATAATGCCAATTTAGATAACATGTGATAATATGGAGATTATATTTTTGAATGATGTGTACCAATTGGCATTCACAGAAGTGCAATGTAAATGCATCACATACTAAAAAATACATAGTTAGGAAGAACCATGGTTGTTGATATATTATCTCCCATATTATTTGGATCAGCACAGGTGAACGAAACACAAATGGTAATTTGATTGTAGGGTTAGTTGAGTGGGGGAGTGATTACTGTTGTAGGATTGGAGACAACAAAGGTAATAAGGTATCCTAGGGTTTTGTTCAATGTAAATATAGTTGGAAGAGAATTTGGTTCATATTTTTGTGGTTTTTAATGATGAGGCTACCAATTGTTTATTTTATAACCTCATCTATAGCTAGTTATATATATTTTTTCATATGAATCCGTAGAACTATCCATAACTAATAAATTAATGATTATATATGTGAATTAATATATACATGTTGTGTTATAGATTAATTATGCTTTCTTATGATTATATTATACTTGTGTAACCTTATTTAACAAACATTTGAAGGGTATAATAAGATTGGAGGAATCATGTTTGGTCACAACACTTATAGAGAAACCTATAGCAAAAGGGGGTTTCAGCACATAGCAATTACCAAGCTACAAGCTTTCCACATATAGGTTGATCATATCAACTAAAAATCTATAGGATTTACACTTACAAGTTTCTCATAAAAACTATAGGTTTTCACCTACAGGTTGCCTATAGCAACTGTAGGCCTTCACCTATAGGAGCCCGTAACCACTACACTTAACAAATCATTGCTATGATAATAAGTAATTGGCTTTTAAGGAAACATCCAACTATCTTAAAAATAAATTAAATGATTGAAGAGGATCCTCTATAAAAACTATATGGACCCCTCACATGAAGTGAAACTTGGATATGCTACCAAAGGATGAATAAGATAAAGGCAATGGAAAGGAGAAAAGAAGCAAAACAACAAAGCAACATATATTATATTTTACCCAGTCAGCCCTAAAAACAAGTAACATTAAGTTAATAACCACTTGAAGGTTGATTGGGTTAGTTAAAAAATATTTGTACCTTTCATAGTTTAGTATTTTTAGTTGAAGCTAATAAACTTCCTTATGTATTTAATGAAAGAACCTAGATTATATTAGGATGATGGAATTATAGAAAGTAATTGCATTCTAATTCTTGAATATTGTAATTTATTGTAGCAATATTTGATTTCTATAGATCTGAGTAATGAAAAGGTTAATTCTATAAAAATATTTTATAAGTCTCTCAAAGAAGGATTAGAACTCAGTTATGAACAAGGAAGGCCTCTTTAGAAGGAGTTGCAATGAATATCCTGACCCTTCTTAGATTAAAGTGTGTTATGTGAATTTATTTCATTACTAGTTTGATTATATAAAGTGTGATGCATGTGTGAGTCATAAGTGTGAAGAATTATTTTATTCTATTGTAATAATTTCCTTATATATTTATATGGTGAAATAATTATAAGTTCATTGTACTACAATCAATAATTAAGTTATCCTATGAATCAATAATGCATATATAGTGGTAACATCCTTGAAAAATATACATACCCTCAATTGACAAATAGTGATAAGTATATTTAATAATCTTGTATTGACTAGGTAATAAGCTTGTCTAATATTTTGGCACTATTGCTGGGAAGGTTTTTTATTATTGGTTTCCAAATTAATTTTACTACTTTCATTTTCTACTTTCTAGAGTTACTTTCCTGCTTTCATTTCCTACTTTCTAGAGTAACTTTATTGCTTTCATTTCCTACTTTCTAGAGTAACTTTCCTGCTTTCATTTCCTACTTTCTAGAGTAAATTTACTACTTTCTAGAGGTAAAATTTCAATTCTTATTATTTTGATTTATGCATTCCTTCATTTATTTCATTTTTTATATTTTGTTTTTGCTCATTTTGAAACAACCCTAGAGACACACAAAAGTAAAAAAAATAACCCTGTGTAGGAAGAGATGATAGATGAAGGAGTGGCTCAATGTTTATGCAAATAAAAAGAGATTCTTGAGGGAGATGCATTCTAAGAAAACCATAAGTTGCTACTGAGAAAGAACCACAAGTATCTATAATAACTAAGAATCTTATTAAAAGATATACCATAATTTGGGGGGATCTTGAATAAGGGGACACTACAAACTGAAGAAGGTAGCTTACATAAGAAGTACTATTAGATTTTTAAAAGGAAATAGAAGTGGAGGAAACATTAGATGAATTAGTAAAATGAAATGAAAGAGAAAAACTACATGAACCAAACACTTTATAAAGTAACATGAAAATAGTATTCTAATAAATCTTTCTTGAACAAATCAAATAAATCTTAGGAGAGTCTTTAGACTTTTCATCTATTAAAAAGACTACGTATCAAGGGTATAATTATCTACTATCGTGTCGACCAAGGGAATGATACAAAATTTGAGGACATGATATTGAGTAACTTTGGTATTCATATCACAAGAAAAGTGATCATGAATAAAGAAAAAGAATTATTATATGACAACAGGGATCCAAACATAATTACTTTTGAATTCCCTATCCTAGGTGCAACAGACGTAACATAAATAAAAAATATCCTACCCTCAGCCTTGCCCAGTTTTAGAGGTACATTATTAGAATACCTAGACATATTTTTGTTCAAAATTTTATATCCTTTGTAGAAGCTGTCACTATAGGCAGGATGCACAAAAACTAAAACTTTTTTTTGCCACCCTCAAAGACTCAACCCTTCACTGGTTCATGGGACTAGGTAGTAATTCAGTCCAAACTTGGGAAGACATAAAAAGGAATTTTTTGGCTAATTTTATTATTATGGATGATAAATAAATTATAGAATAAATGACATCTTCAAGATGACTCAAGAAGAGGATGAATTTTTGGAGGACTACGTTGAATAATTCAAGTTCAGTGTATAAAAATTCAAGTAAAGTAAACTAAGAGAAGAGCCTCTAAAACTCATCTTCATAAAAGGAGTTAGAGAATATTTTCCAAGAGTCTTGAACCTAATGAGTGGGGGAGATATTTCCTAAATGACATTCACTAAAATCAAATAGCTAAGCAAAAATTATTCCAGATATGCCATAAATAATGTCAGGGGTAGCTCCATTAGCAGTTGTAAGTGGCCTATCAAAATATAAATTTAGTAACATCTTAAAAGACATGAAATTGGAAATCATTAGTCACTTGGACACCCAACTAGATAGACGTAACATAAGGAAAAATCAAGTATCCTTAGATCAAGCTTTGACAATCTAGTATCTAGATTTCACAAAAAGGAAGATAGACTGTAGGTGTCATGATGTTTGGGCTAAAGTAACGAACATCAGAGTTGAAGAAATATAAATAGTAGAATTAAAATATATATAAGGATATAGGGACCATTTTGTCTATGTTTCACAAGTGAATTCATGGGTTTAACAACCATATTATCTAAATATGCGATAGAATCCACCTTTTGATAATTCTACCCTTTTCAATTCACAATTTACAAATACTAATTCCAATTGGACTAGTCCATGAATGAATGTCCCACCTCAGATAATCTACACCTCCACCTCTTGATAGCCTCCAAAAAATGTATCCCCACTTTGGATATACACTTAGTAGCCACTCCAAGCACCACCCATCACAAACTAATGGCAGTAGCCCTAGAGATCTAATCAACCCTATGGAAATTGTAAGGGAGGATTCCCTCCACAAAAACAATAACAATCTTTTTCTTTTATTCCCAATACCCAAGCTGCACCCAAGCCTAATCAACTCTTTTCTCAACCCATACAAAAATTTGCAAAAAAATTGATGCAACTGACATTTAATACTGAACATGTTCAATACCTAGCATATAAAATTAACATCAATGAAGTTAACATATGTTTAGGATGATCTATATTACCCCCAACCCCACCCATCATAATGGAGAAAACATAGGAAACTCTATCAGATCATGCTAACCCACCTTCACCACCACAAATTTTTTTAAAACTAGTAAATAAAGTCATTGATGAAGCAACCCCACCATTTCTAGCATGTCTTAACCTTAAGCATCACACAACTGAGTTTGAGTTTTACTTCATAGGGTATCTCAAGAATCTTTGTGTTAAAATTCCTCTCTTCCAAGTATCAAGGATTTGCTTATAAGTTTCAAAGATGTAAAAGACCTATATCTACATAAACCTAGAAGGAAGAAGAAGGATCCCAATATAGAGCATGTGATTGGCTAGCTACAGACATTATACTATAAAATACCCTATGAAAGAAATATTCATATCTAGGATGCTTAATAGTAATAGTCTATATCTATGACCAGAAATTGTTCAATGCATTGATAGACTTTGGGGTTGTAATAAATGTAATGACAATTAGAACCATGAAAAAATTATAGATGAATAATATTCATCCCACATCTATAATGCTACAAATGACCAATAGGTCTACAATAAGACCAGAAGGAGTTATTGAAGATCTTGTCACTATTGTAGATTCTTAGGAGTATCCTGTAGATTTGATTGTGATGTAACCAAAGTCTAATTTGGGTGGATACCCTCTCATATGAGGATGACCTTGGATTTACATAAGAGATTCCTTCATTAGTTGTAGATTAGGTAACATGTTGGTATCCAATGGTAACCACACTAAGATGTTGGTCCTCTATCATCCATCACAACCATCCTCCGAACTAGAGCATACATTATGGACTGAAGAAGATGAGGCAGACTAGATTCCCTTAATTTTTGTATCTACCATAGACCATGCATGCACTTTGGTTGATCAAGAGGAAGATAAAATTATCTAAAATGTCCTCTAGAATAATTACAAGACTAATCTTGAAGATCCCAACAACTTGCAATGCATAAAGTACCCATTTACCAACCTTTGAGAAGAAAATAAATCTGCTACATCTATACATGAAACATTTCACTAGTTGTTGCTTCATAGCTATAGCCAAACCAATTCCATTATCAGTTTAGAAATGATGAAATAACTCATAAAGTAAATTGAAAATTTTCCAAGAAAAACATTGCTTATTAATAGCAAGTTGGAGTCAAATAAGCAAAAGTACCTAGTCAACATACTACATGCAAACCAATGCACTTTTGTATTGGATTATGAGGAAATGTAAGGAATTATCTCAAAAACATGTACACATCAGATCTATAAAAAATAAGAGAGCAAACCAATTAGATAAACACAATGTAGGATGAGTCTAACTATTAGAAAAATAGTCATAGTGGAAGTACAAAAACTCCTGACCACTAGATTTATATATCCTATCTCAGATAGTTAATGGGTTTCATCATTGGTAATTGTACCAAAGAAAAATGGAGAGTGTCATGTTTTTATAGATTATAGGGAACTTAATATAGCAACCAGAAAGGATTATTTTCCTCTGGCATTAATTGATCAAGGGCTAGACACACTAGCAGGAAAAAAATATTTTGCCCTTTTAGATGGCTTCAATGGTTACAACTAGATTAGAATTGCTCCTAAGGGTTAGGATAAGACCACCTTAACTTTTCCCTGGGGTACTTATGCTTATGTTGTATTACCTTTTGGGTTGTGTAACACTCTTGCAACATTCTAGAGGGTTGTCTTGAGTATCTTTTCATATCTGACCAATGAATGTGTATAAATGTACATGGATGACTTCATTGTCTATGGAGAAACATTTGATGAGTGCCTAAAGAACTTAAATAAAGTACTCCAACATTTTTAGGAGAATAATTTGTCCTTATGCCATAAGAAATGCTATATAATAATGACAAAAGGCATTGTCATAGGCCACCATATATCCATTGAAGGAATCAATGTTGACCCTACAAAAATGAACATAATAAAACATCTACCTATACCTAAAAAATAGAAGGATGTTAGGAGTATTTTAGGACATGCTCGTTACAATAGAATATTTATCAATAATTTTAGCAAAGTAGCAACACCTTGATTTACTCTCCTAAATAAAGATGTGGAATTCATATGGATTTCTACCTATGATGCAACCTTTAAATAATTAAAAGAATTATTGATCACCACCCCAATTATACCTAGTTATGATTGGAAGCTTCCCTTTCATATTCACATAGTTTATTTAGATACTACCTCGGGATCTATGCTAGGACAAAAATAGGAAGCATTCAACTATGCCATATATTTCATAAGCAATAACCTACATGCAGTAGAAGTAAATTACACAATCACTGAAAAAGAGTTCTTGGTAGTAGTATATGCTATCAATAAGTTCCATCACTACATAATAGGGCACCAAGTCTTCATTCATATATACCATGCATCTATTAGGTACCTTATAAAAAAATTGGCTATCCTAGGTAGAGTGACAAGATGTCTACTCTTGTTACAAGATTTTTTTAAATTATTATAGATAAGCCTGGTAAGGAAAATGTCATGGCTAATTTCCTATAATGACTACAATCCACTCAAGTAAAATATACATAGGAAACATTTAATAAGATGCTACCTCATAGATTTATTCAAAATAAATATATTAACAATTTGAAAATGATGAAATCACTCACAAAGCAAAATTAAATTTCTCTAGGAAAAATATTGCTTATTAGTATCAAGTTGGATCCAAATGAGGAAAAGCACCTAGTCATCATGTTACATGCAAACCAATGCATTTTTTATGAGATTATGAGGATATATAATTAATAATCCTAGAAACATGTACACATCAAATATATGTAAAAGAGGAGTGTCAACCAATTAGATATCAACAATGTAGGATGAATCCAACTATTAGAGAAATAGTCAAAGTGGAAGTACAAAAACTCCTAACCACTGGATTTATATATCCCATTTTAGATAGTGAATAGGTTTCATCATTGGTAATTATACCAAAGAAAAATGGAGAGTGGAATGTTTGAATACATTATAGGGAACTTAATACAGTAACTAAAAAGGATTATTTTTCTCTGCCATTCATTGATCAAGTGTTAGACACACTAACAAGAAAAAAATATTTTACCTTTTTGGATGGATTCAATGGTAAAAAATAGATTAGAATTGCACCTGAGAATTATGATAAGACCACCTTCACTTATCCTTGGAGTACTTATGCTTAGGTTGTATTACCTTTTGGGTTGTGCAATCTTCTTACAACATCCTATAGTGTTGTCCTGAGTATCTTTTTATATTAGACCAATGAATGTGTAGAAATATAAATGGATGACTTCACTATCTATGAAGAAACATATGATGAGTACCTAACCTGAAGAAAGTACTACGACACTATTAGGAGAATAATTTATCCTTAAGCCACAATAAATTCTACATGATAATGACATAAGGCATTGTCCTAGGCCACCATGTATTTACTAAAAGAATCAATGTTGATCCTACAAAAATTAGCATAATAAAAAATCTACCTATACCTAAAAAATATAAGGATGTCAAGATTTTTTTAGGACATGATGGTTACTATAGAATATTTATCAATAATTTCAGTGAAGAGAAACACCTTTTTTTACTCTCCTAAATAAAGATGTTGAATTGATATGGACTCCTACCTATGATGTAACCTTAAAATAATTAAAGAAATTATTGATCACCACCTTAGTTCTGTGTGGTCTTGATTGGAATCTTCCCTTCCATATTCACACAAATTATTTAGATACTACCTTAGACGTTATGTTAGGCCAAAACTAAGAAGCACTCAACTATGTCATATATCTCATAAGCAAGAACCTATAGACATCAGAATTAAATTACATGATCACTAAAAAAAATTCTTGGTAGTAGTATATGTTATCAACAAGTTATATCACTAAATAATAGGATACCAAGTCTTTGTTCATATAGACCATGTGTCCATTTGGTGCCTTATGATCAAACTAGCTATCCCAGAAAGAGTGATAAGATGACTATTCTTATTACAATAATTTGATCTAACTATTATAGATAAGCTTGGTAAAGATAATGTCATGGCTAATTTCCTATCACAACTATAATCCTATCAAAAGGGTACCATAGTGGTGGCTCATTTTTAGATGATCACCTATTCTCCATCACCCTCACCACACCTTGGTATACTGATATCACTAACTATCTTGTAATAGGGCTATTTCTACAACACTTCATCCCTAGATTAAAAAAAATCTTTGATTCAAAAAAGTGGTAGGTATTCTTGGATTTATGGATTCCTTTTCTATATCGGTCCTAACTCCATCATCATAAGATGTCTTAGATAAGATGAAGTTCCATATATCCTAAAAGCTTGCCATGATGAACCTTGTGGAGGGCACTTTGCAACCAAGCATACAATTGTAAAAATATTGAATATAGGGTATTTATGGCCCTCAATCCATCAAGATTAAATATATTATATAACTTATTGTGATAGATCTCAACATACAGGAAGACCCACAGGTTCGGAGGAGATGCCTTTGTAGCCTCTAATGGTGATTAAACCATTTAAAAAATATGGCCTAGATTTTGTAGGACCTTTTGATCCAAATTAAAATAATAAAGAGTACATCCTTGTAAGTATTGATTATGTCACTAAATAGGTGGAAGTAAAGGATATTACATACAATAGGGATGAAAGGGTGGAAACTTTCCTCTATGAATAAATATTCACAAGATATGGTGTGTCATAAGAAATAGTTACTGATCAAGGACCACAACTTACTATTGGTTTAATTACAACCTCATCTAATAATATGAGATTAGGAATAAAAAATCAAGTCCATATCATCCACAGTCCAATGGATAGGTGAAAGTTACCAACATGGAGTTAAAAAATATTTTGATCAAGACTGTTAGTATGTCCCATAAGGATTAGGAGGCTACACTTTTTGAAGCTCCTTGGGCATATAGAATAATGTAGAAGACCACTATAGGCTTCACCCCATGTGAGTTGTTATATGGGAAGAACCCTATCTTGCTAATTAAATTTGAGCAAAATACCTTGGGGACATCACTAGAACTTGGGATGGATATATCTGAAGCATATAAATAAAGGCTTATATAACATAATGCCTTAGATGAATAAAAACAACATGCATTGTAGAACACAAAACTTGTATAGTAACAGTAGATTGGATTACATTACAAGAATATTAAGACCAGACAATTCAATGTAAGAGATTGGGCCCTTCATTTTTATTTAAAATATAAGGATCACAAGGGTAAAATCTAGACTAAATGGCTTGGTCTATTTGAGATTGAGCATGTTCATAACAATGGATTAGTAAAACTTTGGACCATTGATTTGATAAGATTCCATCTACTCATCAATGGCCATAGGCTAACATTGTATACAAATCTACTAACTCAAGAGGAATTTGCTAAGTAGGCACATAAACAATTACAAAAAGGATTCAATGATGTGTTAGATTATCATGATGACTCACCAGCCATAGGGAAAACCAGCCAATAAGCAAATAAAAAAGGAGATGAGGACATTCTAGCCCTCCTTTGACATGAAGACTAAGATCTTCATATAGTCCTTGACTTTTCAAACTCATCATTGACATGGCAAAGACCTAGAATAAACATTCTACTATAGACAATAGTTAAAATAAATAAAATTAGCAATGAAAAACCTTGTAGCCATTATTGGTAGTTTTTGGGGAGAAATACAGCTTCTTAGATGCCTCAAAATGTACAAAATGACCTAAATAAAAAACCATCTTACTAGCTATTTAGGGGTAAAAACCAAAAATGGATAACATAGAATCATTTTGAGTGAAAGTGCTCGTCTTATTATAACACATCTTTCCTTCCAGTTATTTCGAGCTTTAATTTTTAGTAGCTATGAATTTAAATTTTAGTTCCTATGGGCAAGAAACAACTCTAAAAAAAAGGTCTATAGTTACCCTTGTAACTATTGAGGGTATCTCCATAACTTCTATAGGCACCCTCACCATTTCTATAGGCACTTTTATCAATGAAGGTTTTCTATAGTTGCTATAGGCACCTTCATCACTACCAGACATAACTTTGTAGTGGCTACAAGCTCAACCTATAGTTTCTATAAGTACATCCTAACCCCTATATACACATTTCTAGTAGCTTCAGGTTAATTCCTCATAATCTATGAATTATGGCTTTGGCTTTAAGATATTGAGAAATTCATGGAAGACACAAGATAGGATAGAGGAGGTACGAAGGAATATTAGAGTATAAAATTCAAACATTACTAAGGATCATACCCCTAAATAACAAATTAAGTGCTACAACAAAGGCATATGCTTTTAATATCCATTTTGGAGTGTTGTAGATTAGAATTTATGGCTACAGGGACACAAAAGAACCATTATCAGCGTCTAATCACTTCATGAAAAATTATTTCACTATGTAAACAAGAGAGATCTGGGATCTTTTTTTGGAGCATAGGTCCCATGTTTGATAAATACTAATTAAAAAATAAAAAATTCACTAAACAAAGATTCCATCAACAAACATCATCATTCACTAGGAGTAAGATATAAGAGAAACAAGCCATCAATAGGCTCATGTAGAGGAGATCAAGAGAAACAAATTCCATCACCCACCCTCCTCCATGATCATAAAGGATATTACTTGGATAAAAAACAAATATATACAACAACCACCTTGTGGAAGGATGGAAACAATCTCTCATAGCACTACAAGACCACTACTTCAGTCTTTTGTAGGTCATCATGATTTGATGTAGGTTGTTGAGGGCATAATTGAAGGACAAGATAATATGATCCCATAGTTATCTAAGGATAAAAATACAACATAATCATGACTACTAAGGTAATAATTTAATGATGAAATGATAATCTAAGTTTTCATTCTGACAAACACTCACATGCAGATTTCTTATTGCACAACATTAAGAACAAATAGTTATAAAGGTATGATGTATCTTTTAGTCATAGAAAAGCACATTATGTTTCAGTATAACATGCATTATATTAAAAATCATATTTAATGATTAAAACATCATTCATTGAGTCTTGTCATGAGCCATACCAAATCATAACTAACACCCTCATAATGACCCCATCATATCTCTTTGTATCCTACATGTACCACATAACTTAGGGGCTAGTGACACTTCATGTGAGGGAAAATAATGTTATGGGTAATCAATCATATGCACTCTAGGATAATCTATGCATTCAAATTTAAAATCTAGGATTATGCCACAACTGCATCAAAATTTGATAGGGGAAAACAATCAATTTTATTTTTTTCCACTTCAAGATCATAACTCATTCAACAAAAAATACCTAAGCAAGATATTACTACACCTTGCAACTAAAACCACCATTAGTGAAGAAAATTTATTTGTTATATGCATAAATTTTAAGATAAAATTGGGTTTTTTAAAGAGACATCTGTTTGAAAATTTTGATAGGAAGATAAACTAGCTAGAATGGGAGTTTTAGTAGTGAGAAGGGAACCCTCAAACCATAAGGAGTTTTAAGGAGACCCAGATAGTTGGGCCATTTTTAGTTGGGTTGGATGGGCTACATATTTTGAGAAACTACATCATTTTTTATAACCTCTCACCAAATAATTTACAAGAACTTTTATAAAATAATAGATGATAGTATTTGGCATCACATTTCTAGTTACAGAAGAAATAGTAAGTTAGGTTATTGGGTTGCCAAGAATAGGGGAAAACTGGGAAGAGAAATCTAATGACCAACTAGCTAGATAATAGTTCTATCAAGATAATGAAAGGTTAGTGTTTAATAATGGAAGTGTAAAGAGACTGAGTCTATGCTCATTCTAGAGGGAAGTGGCCTCATATATCAGCAAATATATAACATATGAAGGAAGGTACTCTTTGATCTAGACTCGTCAATTCAAATTTTTGAATCATTTAAGGCATGGTAAGACTATTAATGTCCCAAACCACTTATGTAATATCCAATTTTTTTAAAATAATAACAAAGGTAGGTAGAGAAAGCCTTATCTCATCACTATCTAATTTGGTTGCTAGTTAAATAGGGAATAAGAAATACTAGACCTAACCTTACCTAGGAATAATTTCTAACCTTAAGGATTGGTGAACCTCGATAAAAGGAAGAAAACAATGAGGGGGAATCTCCTAAGGAATAAGTTCAATAAACAAGAGAAGAGGATATTGTATGCACTATTATAACAAGTAAGCCTACAGCTACTAAAATTTCAACTATAGTTGCTATGGGCAAGAGAACATGAAGAAAATTATTGCTACCTCTCAAAGACATGGAGGAAAAAAGTCCACCAAAACAGACTAGGTAGAATATTCCTTCTCCTAATATTTCATCATAAAAAGTAGATTCTTCCACTATGGCTCCTTCAAAAGGATAAGAATTTATTTCATTACGAGTTTGATAAGAAGATCAGGTTTCAATAGCTTCACCTCAAAATAAAAATAAGATTGAAAGGAATATGTCCTCTACATCAAAGATAAATAAACCTCATTCTAAGAGGTCTCATAGAATTATAATAAAAAAGAGATCCTTAACATCCTCACCTATAAACATTAGTTAAGATGAAGTGAAAATGAATGAGCCCATAATTTGTAAGACCTCTAATGGGTTTGAGATAATAGAGTGGTCTATTGATAAAGAGTTTACAAAGGAATAGGAAATGCAGTAACCTGAGTAACCAAAATTTATAAATGAATACATGGATATACTCAAACAAATAGGGTATATATAAGAACTAATAATTTCATATCAATATATAAAATAAGAAGAATTACTTGGAGAAAGGATGATAGAAGAAACAATAGACCAAAACATAGTTACTTATGACCAAGAGTTCCAAACTTTGGAACAAGCCATAGTAGAGATATATAGGTTGAGGAACAAAATAACAAAGTTAAAAGGTAAAATAAACTTGGAAACACTTCAAGGGGCAACAAAATTTATATATCCATCTATGGGAAAGAGTCAATCAAGGAAAGGACATTGGAGGAGCTTACAAAAACTCCCTTAGAAGTTCCTATAATAGCTTCATCCACCTTGCCTACACATGACATTAGTTTACCCCCAGAGGAACTTATAGTAGATAATGGTTTGGCTTTGGTAACCTTTCACAATAATTTTTTTCCTATAGAGACCACTATAAAAGCACCTGCGATAGAAGAAGTGATTGATCTAGACCTATTGCTGCTACGCCAATACAAACAGATGACCTTTTGAATTTTGTAGAGGAAAAGTGTAGTAATGATGAAACTTATCATAAGAAATTGATAAAAAGGTTTAAGGTATATGTTTAAGAAAGGGAGAAGTAGGAAGACTTAAAAGAAATCCTAGAAAAGGCTGAGACTAAGATAGCTTATTTGAAAGAGAAGATCACTAACATGTACGAGACCATTGAGATGTTAATGGAATAGAGATTACCCTCTAGGTTATATTCTGTATACTTAGAGGAAAGGTGGCTTAGATCCAAATATGATAGGGTATACAGTGATTAGTCTTACATTGTATGTGATCTTAATTCTTTCTTTGAATTTTATAGGCATGCTGACCATGATTTTTAGGCATAATTGAGTGAATTTTATATGCATCAGTAAGTTGTGCCACATGATACAAGGTGGAATCCCAATATATACCTATTGTATTTTCAACTTAATTATTTTATCTCATACGTCCTCAATGAAACAAGAATAAAAAAAGGTTGAAAATTATCAAGACAGAGAAAAAGAGGCTACCCTAATGATTAGGGGTGAATATTCTAATTCAGAAGATATAATTGATGAATAGATTGCCTTTATGAATGTAGATACTCCATGAGCATGGGTCACAAAGAAACAAGTAGAGGTCCATAACCACTACTTTAGCCTCATGGAGGGAGATAGAAACAAAAATTGTTTATTATTTTCACAGATGGGCAGAGATTTTAGATACCCTAAAAAGAAAAGAGCCTTATTCCCCTTAGAACCTTAGAGAGGTGATAATAGAGTGTATATGTACAATGGGCTTGTTAGGAAAATAAGGATAAGTTTATTGGGGTTGATGTTTCATCCACCCATGTTTTGGTTTTTGACTCTTGATTGGGAGGGGAATGTGCTCGATGATAGAGAAGTAGAGAAGAAAAGGTGGAAAATCATATATGATGCTAAATGTTTATATATCTTTCAAGGGATGGGCTATAGTAAGCACTTAGATTTCTAGAAATATTGTGGATTCAAAATGCAGAGAGGGATTTCTCGAGGACAAACAAGAGTTTAAGTAAGGGGTGTGATGAGGCCACCAATTATTTGTTTTATAACCTCATCCATACCTAGTTATATATCTTTTTTCATATGAATCCTTAGAATTATCCATGACTTATGTAAATGAATGAATGATTATACGTGTGCATTAATATGTACATGTTGTGTTATAGATTATTAATTATTTTTATTTGATTAGATTATACTTGTGTAACCTTATTTAACAAACATTTGAAGGGTAGAATAAGACTGCAAGAATCTTTCTTGGTCACAACACTTATAAAGAAGCCCATAGCAAAAGGGGATTTCAACCGATAGCAACTTCCAAGCTACAAGATTTCCACCTATAGGTTACCCATAGCAACTACAAGTTTTCACCTATGGGTTTGTTATAGAAACTACAAGATTTCACCTATAGGAGCCTGAAACCACAATACAGAACAAACCATTACTATGATAATAAGTAACTAAATTTTAGGGACACACATAGATATCTTAGAAACAAAGTAAATATTTGAAGAGGATCCTCCATAATAGTTGTACAGACCCATCACATAAATTGAAACTTAGATGTGCTTCCAAAGGATGAATAAGATAATGAAAATGAAAAGGAGAAAAAAAGCAAAACAACAAATCAACATTTATTGTCTTTTACCTAGTTGGGCATGAAAACAAGTAACTTTAAGCTGCTAACCACCTAAAGGTCGACTAGGTTAGTTACTTGTAAATTTATTAGTTTAGTGTTTTTGGATGAAGCTAATAATTGCATTATGTCTTTAATGGTAGAATCTAGATTAAACTAGGATGATGGCATTATAGAAAGTAATTGCATTCTTATTTATAAATATTTTAATTTACTATAGCAATCTTTAATTGTTACGGATCTGAGTAATGAAAAGGATGATTTTGTAAGAAGCTTTTGTAATTCTCTTAGAGAAGGATTGGAACTCAGTTGTGAATGAGGAGGGTCCCCTAGAAAGGAGTTGTAGTGAATATCCTAACCCTTCTTAGATTAAAGTGTATTCTGTGAATTTATTTCATTAATAATTTTATTATATAAAGTGTGATGCATGTGTGACTCATAAGTGTGAAATTTTTTTTCATTCTATTATAATAATTTCCTTGTATATCTATATGGTGAAATTAGTATAAGTTCATTGTAATACAACTAGCAATTAAGATAGCTTATGAATCAGTAATGCATATAGGGTGCCAACATCTTTGCAAAACCTATGTACCCTGGGTTGACAATTAATGTTAATCAAATTTAAGAATTTGGTATTAACTAGCTAATAAGTCTATCCAATAGTTAAGATGTTGGATTAGAAATGGAAGATGAAATACCTTGATTATTAATTTTTGTGATGATTCATTGGTTATAAGCACTACTTTGGAGGAAGGATTAATCTCTATTCAAGAATTAAATGTGTCCCACCAAAGTGGATATGATATCATTAAGAGTAGCATTAATAGTGGTTTTGATGTCCTCTATTTCAAAGTCTCATAGAGAAGAGGATGATAGCCGAAGATGAAATGGTTTGTGTTTAGTGTCTCTACAAGAGGCATAGTGGGCTATTTAAGTGGTGTTAAAATAGATTGATTAGTACTAGAATGTGTTGAAGTTGTAGCATACTTAATCCATCCTCTAATCATAATCAACAAATATTATCTTACGTTCTATGTTAGGACTTTGTAAGATTATGTGAATTCTAGTTATAACTAGTGGATACTTACAACCTCTACCAATTAAGGTCATATTGTTAAAGTCATGTCAGTTACTACCAATATCTTAAGGATATTGTAATTATTCACTCATTGCATGATATTTGGTATAAAGTATGGAGGAAGAAAGGTTATAAAATAGAGACCAATTCTCCATGTCAACTTCATGTGTCATTTCAACTAAAGAAACAAGGTTAAATTTAAGTTTGAGGACCTCTTATGTAAGAATAAATTATAAATTACCTATTCAATTCATCTCCATACATATTTAGGTAGGGTGTGAGTGCCCAAACAATGAAAAGAGAGGATTAAATATTATAGAAATAAAAGAAAAGGATAATGTATAATGATAAGCCTTTCGTATTGAGTTAACTAAAATTTTACATGCATAAAATGACACACTAACCTTGTGCACTCAACCTCCTAAGGTCAGGATGAGAAAACCAAAGAGGAATGGTAGCATGGTTGGAATATTGATTTTTTTAGTTTGGTTGAGGTTGTTTAATAAGATAAAATATAAGGGTTGGTTGTTGTTTTGAGTTACTCACATGCCAATTTTTACAATGGGTAGTAAAAATAGGTTTGTTGTATCAAAGTTATTATTGAAGGAAGTGAACTATGTTTTAATAGTATCCCAATAATATCAATAACTCAAAAGTACTAGGTACAATGTAATTTTAGGTCTATATTATTTTCAATCAATTGGTGCAGTGAGGTTGGATCACTCTAGGTGTTTGATTATCTCTATTCACTTTGGCTGGGATAGATAATGTCATCCATGAAGTGAATGTACATAGATGATGGTAAACAAGAGGATGGAATAAGAATTCAAATATTAAGATTTCAGGCTTGGTGGGCTAAAGTGTGCATTTGTCTAGCTAACTACGCTTTTGACAACCTAGGTTTCTTTTGTAGAGCATTTAATGTACTAATGGTGAGATTGGCTAAAAGTGTGGAGTTGAATACTTATAGCCAAAGCTAAGATTTTATGTCATTATAGACATTTTTTTATGTGTGTTGATGTGTGTGTTGAAATAAAAAATTAAAATATGTTATTTACTATAAATTAAATAGGTGTTTTTCTTTATCTTTTTTTAAAACTAATACGCAATACTACTATGCTTTAAAATTTTCTATATAGAAGTAATAGTACAAAGGTTATAATTTTTATATAATATATTATATTTTTGTATATTGTATTTTTATATGCAACTAAAATAACAAACAAAACCTC